>VXAC01008360.1:86335-163345 GCA_013399225.1 Rhipidura dahli | reverse complement strand
TTCTCACTTTCACCCTTCCTATTTCTTCCCTCATCTGGCCAGAGAAGGGGAGATGGATGTGAGTGGCTGCGTGGTGCTTGGCTGCTAGCTGGGGTTAAACCACAACAGTATCACACCTTGGATTTTAGTTGGTGAGAAAAGCCAGTGTTAAGAACAGCCCTGAAGAGCAAAGCCATTGTTGTCTTCTGAAGGCCACTGAAGCTGGCCCTGCTTTGAGCTGGGCATTGGACCAGATGATGTCCAGAGGTGCCTTCTGACCTAAACAACTGCATAAGAAGCACTGCTTTCTGCAGTGAGATGGACAGTGTTACCAGCTGTGAGCAGAAGACTTTTAGGGCTTTGGCAACCATGTAATTCCACAATGGGGCCATGTCATTGCTACAGACAGTCTATCACTTTTGCACTGATTTTGCACAGCCTTGGGACTGAGCCTTGTCAGGTTGCTCTCTCCTTCATCTGCCTGCAGCTTTGTTTTACTCAGTTTGGCTATAGCAGGAATTTTTCTGACTAACCCAGTATCTACAGATAATTTATTTGTTTATCTTTGCATGGAATAATCTCAGTTTTATATTGGTAGTAGTAATAGGCAGTTGTCTCCTGTAGAATAAAATATTTACAACCCTAATACAATGATGGAGAGCAACACAGTTCTGATACAATAGCAGAGGCCCTGAGAAGCAGAGACACAGGAGGTGGCACAGAGAAAGACTGATGTGGGATGATAAAGTGCAGAGCTGCACTAAACTGATTCAGGGAAAGCAGAACAAGGAAACAGTAACTCACCTATGTAGAAGACATCATTTATATTAGATTCTGATGTAATGTGACAGTATAGACCAAAGAAGAAAAAGAAAAGTGTGCAAGTATGTTAGCAAACTAACAAAAGTACCTCAGGTGGATCCTAGAGGGAGGAAGAAGAAACCAATTGTATCAATACAATCTTCCTCCCAAGGAGGGACTTCAGAGGCCGATGACTTACTGTGTCAACCTCTCCAGTAGCCCAAAGCTGCTGACTTCAGGACTCAAAGGTGCAGTGCAAGGGTGACCATTACCCTGAGAAAAAAGGATACCTACTAAGAGCTGTGGGTGTTATGATTTCAGTTGTATTACAGAATCACAGAACTGATTAGGTTGGAAAAGGTCTTTGAGATCATCAAATCCAACCTATGACCCAACACCACCCACGGCAGTAAGAGCAACATCCAGTCTTTTCTTAAACACCTCCAGGGACGGTGACTCCACCACCCCTCTGGGCAGCCCATTCCAATGCACAATCGCCTTTTCTGTGAAGAAATTCCTAATGTCCAACCTAAACCTCCCCTGGCTCAGCTTTAGACTGTGTCCTCTTGTCCTACTGCTGGCTGCCCAAGAAAAGGGATTGACTGTATTACAATAAGTGAGATTTCGTCTAAAAGAATTATTATTTTATTTCAGTAGCAATTCAATTTAGATGAATAACAATTCTATAATTAAATTGATACATTTCCCATTATACTAACAAATTTTGGATTTACTTATATAAGGTATGCTCCCTCTGTGTCCATGAACAATATTGTGAGTGTAACAGACTCATCAGTTCAGCTCAACTTATTAATTGCTTAAGACCTTTAAAAGAATTCCTGAATCAGTGAAGATTTCCTTAATACATAGTGTCAGGAAAATTACTTAAAAGCTTCAAAATCTTAAAAAAAAAAAAAAATTAAATACATCTGTTAGTTATTGTGCTCACTTCTCTGATGGCTGTGAGTTCCACCATGAGCAAAAAATCCAGAAAAATAATTATTTTTTCTGTTTTTCTCTCAGTCTATTTATTTGATAAACTCTTCTATTTCTGCAAGAAATTGATAAAAGACAGCAAAAAAAGGCATTACAAATGTCCTCATTTGCCACAGGTGAATTCAAGCCTTCAGAAGGGCATGAATCACCCTTGTTGGCTGTGGAAGCACAGGTGGGGGTCAGGACTGCTCTGGAATCAGTGCATCGGGAGAGGCTTAAGAGCCAGATCAGACTGTCAGACTTTGGGATGGGAAACGGAAGTGTGAGAATGACCCAAGGAAATGCACAGCAGGACAGCAGCAGCACTTGGCAGCAAAGCAGAGGATGTGTAATCCAGACCTCCTGACAATGTCTAATGCCCTTTTCACTGGATAACAATACCCCCTCCCAAATCAAAGCTAATCTTTGTCTGGGCCTGCTGCATCTCCCTGGGTTGTGTAGGATATCCTTCCCAGTCACCCTCTCCATATCCCTGGACCCCAGCACCTGAGACTTCCTCTTCTCATGGCTTTCTCTTGTCAGAGCTGAACACGATTTGGCAACACAGCACCAGGGAGATTATTTCTTCCCTCACTGAGTCGCTTGACAGCACAAAACAAGCTCTGAAGGAATACAGAATCCTTCTGGAGGGACTGTATAAAATCCCTGTTCATAGTTACCCCAGGAGCTGTCATGTGTATCTCAGGAGACCTCAGCTCAGGGTGCCATCAGAAGGATGCTCATCTGGCAGTATTGGATAAGGCTCTCATTCTCTGTTACATTTTATGTTACTCTCTAACACTTCTACATACCCAGAACTGTGATCATGGCATTCACAGTGATGGTGCTGACAAGACTCCTGCACTGAGGAGTCTGTGATATTAGAAAGATGTGACAACCAGATGTGTGACACCTGCCGTCATACCGGGATATGTGTGTAATTAAAAGAGTGCTTTCACTTTTTGGTGATCAGTTAATAAATAAAATAAGATTATTGACAAATGAGTTTTCAGCCTGTAAGATTTAAGAGAGGTGAATTTTTTAACTGGCAGACAGCCATTCATTTTGCTAGATTCAAATTCATGTAAACATGTAGCTGTTGCTGGAACTCAGCATTCATTCTCTTTCTTGAATATAAACAAATAAATCAATACAAATCTCAATCTGGACATAATCAATGCCTTTTGGCTTGTGTTTGGTTTAGTAAATAAAGGGATCTGGAAAAAAAACAACCCTTTTTGTACCAAAATCATAAGAAAAGGTAAATAGCTGAAAGGAGCATCCAAGTGCAGACAAACCTAGATACCTCCAGTTGTGAAATCCCTGAATAACCAGTCCAGCTTTTTATGATTATTGTGAAGTTGTTTATGTAATGATAGAGAAGCATTATGTGCAGCAAACAATTGTAATGGTTCTTTGCTTTGGGAAATTTTGTTCTGGGGGGAGGTTGACCTGGTTGGAAGCAAAGCAAGGTAAACCACTGCATTTGATTTATAACCCCTCACATTGCAGGTGTGGGAGAGCTGGGACCAGTCACATGTAGCTTCATTATCCAGCACTGTAAAGCAGCTGGACTTTGTGAATTAAAAGAAAAAGCCTAGTTTTCAAAACAGTCTGCTCAATTTTTTTTTTTTTTTTTCTGAAAAGTCAGTTGACAAGGCCTTTAGGCAGCTTCATAAGGACTGCATGAGTTGCACTGATTATGTGTCCCTAGAGAGGCCAAGAAAACAGGAAGGGGAGCCAACCAAGAGGCATATTTAAGAGAGGGTTCTCAAACTTCCCTATTCCCTTTGGAATTGTTTCCAAGAGGGAAAAACCTGGACTTGGCAAAATAAATAATCTGCACTGCACAATATGTGGTGTCCCAGGATGATTTGTGACATTTAGTAATGCTGTATGTCATGAACAACACTGAGGGAATAATCCACAGAAATACAGCTGCTTGAAAACTGCTTTCAAGACCACTTCTAAATGAACAATTAAATCAACATTTTGCCCATTTTATAAGCACTCTAACACAAAAATGAGTGTTTTCTGTTCACAAAATAGCTTTTACAGAAGGGAAATCTCAAAAATAATCTCACTGAATATTACTTGGAAGGGATCATTTTGATATTTTCCATAATTTGTTATTTTAATTTTAGGATGGTTGTGATTAGGAGAAATTAATCCCATGATATCGTTCTTTATCATTAATTAGACTTAGACTGGTCTTACTGTCACAAATATGCAAGAAAAGTAAGTTTAGTATTTTACTTCCTCCAAATGGCCATATACAGATGGTTCTTATAATTATTTTCTCACAGATAACCTAATTATACCCAGTTTAAACCTGATCTAGAAGGAAAGGAAAGACATTTACATTATTCATGAGAGTTCAGGTGAATTTACATCTTTCTGCCCAGTGCTAGTCATGTGTGTGGGGCACTATCCATAAACAGTAATAGGGGGAAATGGCTTTTATCACATATTCTCCACTGAATTTTGAGAGACCTAGTGAAGAAAAATTTTTTCTTTGTATTGGAAATTGCCTTCAACAAATACTTTTATATTTTTTAACCATCTCAATATGTTTATAATGTCTAGCAAAAGTAAAATTAGTATTTATTTGCCATAATTCTGTAGCTCTATCATGTATGCTTTTATTGAAAACACTTCAGGAGAAAACTGTTCTCTGTGATACCCGAGCCATGGTATTTTAAATAATTGTAATTAATGTCATACCATGAAAGGTGATGTAATTAAGAGCATTTATAGACTATGGTTAAAGGAGTAATGGACTTCTCCAATGCTTTTTTCAGTAGAATATAAGAGGAAAAAGAAATTTGCTTCCAATTAAGATTTTATATCTTCATAATAAGCTTGAACTGCACTTCAGCCAAGCTTGAGGGACTGTGTAGGAAGGACAATCTCCATGGTGAACTGAAGAACTACCTGCTGGTTTCTGGATCTTTCCATGCCATCATTTACTTTCTAGCACAGGTTACATGCTTGCTGCTACTGTGAGCTATTTAGACCATCATGTATGCAATATGATTAACATGCCAGCAGTGCAATTGTGGATAATAACTGTATACACTCCAGCATGTTCTCAGATCTAAATTTTCATGAATTCTCATCATACTTCTCATCAATTCTATCCCTGTTACAGACCAAATTGTGTCTTTTGCAGGTGCATACTTCCTGGAGACTGTACTAGAAAATGTGCAGGAGAAAAAAATGGCCCAGACCCCAAGCAGGGAATCTTGTGAGTTTGTGTTGGCACAGAAGAGATGTCTGGTCTGTTATGGGAGGTCTTTAACACTACCTAAATAAAATATGGTGCAGCAAGTAAAAGGTCCAGTGCCTTATCAGAATAAGATTTATTTGAAAATTATAATCTGATTATCTATCACATTTTCCCATTCTTATGCAGATTACATCTTTATTAATGTAGATATTTAAGGGAAAAACACATAATCCCATGTTCAGCCATATCCTTACCAGATCACAGTTGCACCCATTTGCAGTGACTGATACCTGGATTCTGCTCTCCCTAGAGCACTTTCTTTCTAGTGTGCCCCAGGGCCAGCACTGGAACTTCCCTGCTGGTACATGGGTGCTTTCCATGGCACAAATCCAAATGCAGTAAAGGTCTCCTCCTCTGCTTTATCAGCCCCAACACCCTTTGTCTGCTGATGAAGGACTTTTCAAGGACAGTATGAATGCCAAGCAGTCAGCCTTTCAAGAAACGACATTCACTTACACTGCTGCCAATTAAGAAATTAGTGCTTCATATGGTGTCAGAACAGTGATAAACCATGGTCCACATGCTGTCCTGGCTCAATGGAATAATGAAGCACCCTACGGTTGGAGATGTGTCCATGCATGTGTGTATGTGGCAGAATAATATTTTGCACACAAAAGAAGGATTTTCCCAAGCTTACTTTAAGCAGCCTCCCCTACTCTGACTAAAATTTTCCAGTGAATGTGAAGAAACCAAAATCTCTCCAGGTTGAAGACTACAAAATCTCTGACAGAGAAATCCTGCCATGGTGTGTGCAGAGAAGCAGCACTTCAGGAGGACTCTGAGGAGGTCAGTTTTGTTCCATCCACCTTGTGAAAAATGGTTTAGAGCCCACTTCTGATGATAAATCTGCAACTTTTGTTTTGTAATTGAAGGCTCTGAAAAGGCTTTACACTTCCATTTTGAAGTATTGCCCAGAGAGTTTGTGGTCTCCCCATCCCTGGAGATGTTAAACACTAGACTGGATGGGGCTCTGAGTAACCCTAGTGGAAGGTTCTCTGCCCATAGCAGGAGAGTTGATGATCTTTAAGGCCCCTTGCAATCCAAACCATTCTGTGATTCTATGAAATACCACTTCCCCTTGTGCTTATCTGGCAAGATCTGAACTCTTGCAAACACAGGGGGTCCAGAAAAGTGGAGCATTTCTTCTCTAGCACATTGCAGGCCAGGCACTGTGTCAAAAGGCTATTCTGGTTGTATCACCAGGGCTGATAAAGAAAGACTTATGCCTCCCTCGGTGTACCTGCTCAGGGGAGACCCAGGCACCATAATCATTATGACAGAGCTCCCAAGAAAAACAGGAAGTATTCTTTGTTAAAGATTAATTTGGCTTATGGTGGCTCTTTAATATTGAAATAAGAAAAGAGGCACAGAAGAGCCTTTGTTCTTTGCTCTTGAACTAATAAATAGTAATAATAACCTCTGGGAGAGCCATGCCCAAGTCTTTTCCACAGGCGTCCCCACATCTTCTCAACATAACTTTTACCCTCTGGAATTTTCCTGCCTCTCCCATTTCGTGGCCCCTCCTCCCAGCACTGGCTGCTGCCTCCCTCTCAAGCAGCCCCGGGCTCAGGTATGGGTGCCTTTGCTCCCACTCCACTGCTCCCTGCCCCTGCCTAAGGCAGGAACTTACCTGAGGACAGAGATTCCTGACTTGTGAGGCACAGGCATGCTTGGGTGCCAGGAGGGTGGGGAAGCCATTCTCAGCACCCTAAGGGGTGTAGCACCATGTGTCTGCCCTTCACCCTCACCCGACCTGCTTATAGAGAGAACCTCTTCTTCAGAGCCATTGAAGTGGCTCTTGGCCCCTTCCTAAAGGAACTAAACACTGACCCCTGAATCTGGTGGTGGCACTTCCCCAACAATCAGCCCCTTTCCAGGTCACTTTTGAGAAGTTTCCCTTTTTTACTTGGGGAAGGGCTGATGTATGGATGTAGAGTCAGGACAAGTTTATGTATTTGCAAAGTTTTTTACTCCTTACACCATCTAAAGGAGGTTAGAAGCGTATCACTGAGGTTTAAAAATGACAGGAGAAATTCAGATAAAAATGCTCATAGAAGTGTTTTATCAGAGATTTATACAGAAGGATGTTTTAAAAAATCCTAATATTTATAGAATGAATGAGCATTTTTCCCCTCAGTATCTTGATTCATACCTGAAAGTCTGTGTTAGAAGTAGATAGTCCTTGTTAGATACAAACAGTATCTCATAATTGTTTCAGTTTTAGTGTAGAGTTTAAGTTACAGTAGAATAAACACCTGAGCAATGTAAACATGCATGACCTGAGTCTAAAAAAAGTGGGGGGGAAAGTGCTGTTCTTCTTTCCTGTGATGGTTTTCCTCCAGGGTATATTTTTTTCCCATAGGAGCTAACCAAAAAGGCTTCTTAATACTTTGATGCTAAGTTACAGCTCCCCTATCAGAGGATTGTTAGGCGGAAGACAACAAGTGCGTTTCCTTTCCCTCCTAATTGTTTTGCAATTTTTCAGGTAAGCCATAACTTGGCTGGCTACATGATTTGAGTGTCAAAGGAGGCGTTTGCAAGGTCCACAGTGGCCAAGCCTTGGTGGGATGGTGGGTGGCATGTTGTGGTGGCCTCACTTCTGCAACCTAAAGAGCACTGTGAAAGCGGGGGAGCCATGCCCCAGCCTTGCCATCAGCCTGTCAGAGGAGTGTGGCCAGTCCACATCACCTACCTGCTAGCTAACCTGGAGATATTCTGTCCAGTCTTACCTTATACAAACCCACAGTACATCCAGCACTGCAACTTGCTGCAGCACTCAGAGGAAGTATTAATTTAGCTCTCAGAAATGAGGAATACTTGTGCTCTCAAGCCATGATATTCAGGCAGGTTTCCAGAAATATATTATCCTTCTTAAGAAGGATATTCTCTAACACCAGGCTTTGAGATTTGCAAAGTGATAGTAGCATAGCCCAAACAAACAATTAAAATTTGGCAGACTACTTTTCACTTCCCATTTAGAATCACAAGAACAATGTCAGAGTTTTATTTGATTAACATTCACTATCTGTAGTGATCAAAGGACTATGTCTAAAAAATTAGCATTTTAGAAGGTCTTTGACAGTCAGCAATAAAATTCTCATACTTAGTCTGAAATCATTCCCATCTGCATTCTTTATTTGCATATAATTTATGAAGTATCATTAATGAAATCAAACAGATAGTAAGCACACCTAAAGCATCCATCCAACACAAAATAGAGACTGCAGATAATTAAGTGCTATTATTTTACTTCTCTGCCCCTTCTGTAATTAGTATTGTTTGTAGTTGAAAAGTCAAAGACTTTTTAGAATATATTGTTTTAGTCTCACCTTGTTTCACAATATATTGTTTTAATCTCACCTTACCTTTTGTAGGTGGCTTCTGAGCAAACTGTTTGACTCCCTTCAGTGGCAGTCTACAATTAATGGCTTCATTATGTAGTTCATGCCCAGGAAATGAGAACTTTACTTGAGCCAGAATTTTGCCTGCTAGAGGACTTATTCCTATGTTATCAACAGAAATCAAGGAACATTACTTTTACAGCAGATACTTTTCTACTTAAGGGAATGTGATTATTTATTGACCATCAGTATCCAGCAGAAGTCAGGGAGCACAAAGTGTAAGGGAAGATTAGTGTAGCAAGAGTTGGCTTGGGCTAATTTCCAACACCAAGACTATGCAGTATACAACATCCTTTCGTAAATGTGACCTTTACAGCACATTGCATTAGCCTACTAATACCACAAGGAATGTTTTCTTTGGGTTTATGCAGTTTTAAAAAAGACTGTTAAGGACATAGCCATCATTTATTGCTTCTGATGGAAAACTGTATTTTAACAAATCAAACTTTTAATAGAAATTGTAGGTATTTCACACATACACACACAAAAAGGTGTACAAAAAAAGTGCAAAGTTCAGAGCTTTCAGATAAGGACTGAGTGTTTTCCATTTGGACTTACAGACCAGTTTTCATCTGGGAATGATAACATTTGTCCCTGTTCCCACCTCCTCTCTGATCCTGGCTGCCTGAGCTTAAACACACCTCAGTGCACCTGCAGGGATTGTGCTGAAGCAGCCACCTCCCTGAGCAGCCAGCTTGGCCAATGTCTGCTGCAGCAGAAAGCCTGCTTTCCATCGTCCACGGAAAATCCACAGGAACTGAGCACTGAACTCATGAGATGCCATGCCAGGAGGAGGTGACTGGTTATCTTTTGCTTTATGTGTCCTTCCAGCTGCAGCAAAGTCTCCTCTGGGACCACAAGAAGAATGTGTGCTGCCTGGTGCACACGTAGTTCACCAAAACCTTGGGCTGCCCCTTCACCAGGGTCCATGAGACCACAGTTACAGTCCAGGGAAAGTGGGTAGCCCCTTCAACAGTGAAGATGCTCACTGGAAGAGAGGAATCTTCATGTTCCCAGGATCAATTTAGCGCTCATCCTCATGCATTTTTTTCAGACATTTCAAAACAGGAAAGGCCAACATTTCATCATAGTTAGTGATGTCTTGTCCTTCTCAGTGCTCAAAGTATCTAGTTTACAAAGAAGTGTAGAACTAAAGACGGTGACAACAGAGCACACACTTACACTGAGTAGCATTTCCCTGGGATGTGGTAAGAGGTGATCACCTTCATGTGTCTAATAGGGACTACTTTCCTATCTAATCAGTAATTAGCTGGCTAATATAATTAGAGTGTTTGGAGTTAGAAATTAATGGCACTCTTTCCTCTTACTGAACTTTGGAGCAGGGAGATGAAAAGCAGGACAATGGTGAGTGCCTCATAGTTTTGAACAGTGTAAACTGCATAGTTGTATCACAAATGTAGTCCTACACTCACTGCACAACTGAAAGACTGTGCAACAGTACCTGTCACAGACTCCAGTGTCCCACAGCAACAGTCACAGGGAAGAAATCTGCCCATAGCCTCAGTCATCTGTGAGAGACAGATAGACAAATTTAAAAACTGACATTGAAATCAAGATTCAAAAACATTGTGGCAACCTAAGCAAAACAGGTTTTCAGAAGTCAATTTTTCAAAGCAGCATAGAGAAAGCATGAAAGCTGGCAATCACTCAGTGATTTGCAGGAACTTGATAGCATCAGAATAGACTATCTTACAGCCTGCCCATTCTTGTATTGGCAGAAGTGGTTGTATTTCTTTTCCGATCTTAATAAATAATAATGTGGAATGCAACACTTAAAAAAACCTTTAAGCGATATTTAAATAAATCTCATGTTTGACAAAGTGCTCATGCACAGAAATAAAGCAAAATAGTCCCACAACAACCTGATGCAACAGTGGTTTGCAGGACAGGAGCTGAAACTGAAATTGCAACAGTAGTGGTTTTAAATTTAGATTAACTGCAAAGGACTTCTGCAAGCATTCTTCAGGTTCTGTGCAACACATTGAGACCCTGAAGTTTCAAGACAAGTTAATGACAACCGACCTGCATGTCAGCTACCTACAGTAGTACATAGACTATGGAAAGACAGCAAAATGTGACAAGGAAAACACATCCCAATCCATCTCTGTGAGATTACACCTGTCTCAGGCACATTGTGTCCATTAGCGATACCACACATGAGATGACAGGGGTTTGTCTTATGAACTGGAATGTTTACAAGTTAGATATCTGCCCTGTGAAAAATTGATTCGGGCAAAGTGTGTACCACTAGTCTTCAGAAACCTCTTTCAAAGAAGAATTCAAGTTTAATGACAATAATTTTTGAATAGTCACAACATTCCCACACAGAACTCCCAAAATTGGTTAGGCAGGTGAATCATACAGGGCAGAGTATTTTAACCATTTTAACTCAAACCAATATTTACCATTTTAACTCAAACCTTCAAAGCCTCTTGTCAAAACTATCAATATCTCAGCATCTGAGTGTGCTGTAGGTGATAATGTCACACCAAGTAGACAGTTGCCATCGCTTAGAAGCTTATTGATCCACTTCTCCAAGTATATCAAATCGGGCTGTTGAAGATGCAGTGCTAATAGAACTATCCACACATCATAAGGCAGGAGTACTGTAATTCTACTGGTCTCCAGTACAAAATACCAAATCTGATGAATTTTGCATTCATGAGAAGTCATTTGGTCCATGTATTTGCTAGCCTAACACTGCAAACCTTTCTCTTTTCCTGGCTGAGGGCGTGCACCCTGATCAGTACTATCTGTGCTGCTGTGAGCTGCCAGCCCTGGACAGCATCTTGTCCCTCTGGCAGCAGCTTCTAAGGCAAGTCTGAATGAAGAGCAGCGTGTACAGTGATTGACAAGAAACTGTGAGAGTGCACCATCATCTGCTGGCAAAGCCTGCAGCAGTCAGTAGCTCTACAGGGCTGATATGCATTTACCAGGTATGTATTAACTGAAGCACAGGAACTCTCCCAGGCTTTGTAGAAAATCCTTTTGATGAAAAAGAAAAGCCTTTTACGTCTCCAGCTCAGCAAACAGCCATCTCATTCAAAGCATCAGCACAGCTCTCCTATAAACTCCGGCATTATTTTCCATGCTTAAGAGCACGTGTTGACTGGCAGCAGCTGAGACATGCTAAAAGCTGTCCAAGAAGCACGAAAAGTGGCATCACTGTGTGAGCCTTCAATAATCCACTAATCTTTTTGAACACATTCTTTTGTTTAGGCAGACTTTAGTTATTAGATTTGACACATATTTCACATATTACAAAACTGATCATTATTGTGTAGCTGGTTAATCCTCAGTTTGAGGAAGGATTGATTTTAAACTCATACAGGAAGACTGTCAACTTAAGCAAGGAGGCTCTATGTTTCTAAGCATATGATGTACTTTGCTTTAACAGCATTATCAGAGAATGCAAATGATAGGCAGATTTACATAAAGGGGAAAATGTACATACTGTATGTATAAATGTATATAATTATAATGTATAAATGTATATACTTTGTGAGCACAAAACTGCTTCACAACCAATAATCAAAGTAGAAGTGGGTTTGTTTCTCTGTGAAACATTCACTCATGATCAGAGTTAAAAGACAGGTCTGTTTTAGTGGGCATTTCTGCAAAGGCAAAGGTAGAATCATAGAATCATTTAGGTTGGAAAAGACCCCAAAGATCATCAAATCCAACTGTTAACACATCACTGCCAAGTTCACAATTAAGCCATGTTCCTAAGTACCACGTCTACATAACCTAATAAAGCCAGGAATAAAACTGCAGAAGTATCAATTAACATCTATATTGATGTATTTATGCCTTGCTAATAAAATGAAAAAAGTTAAAATCAGAAATAAGGATGCATTTTTAATGTAAGTATTCACAGAACAGCCTATTTTTGCACAATTATGCAGTATTTCCTGTAAAAATATTTTTCACGAAACTAGATATACAATGCCCACTAGATCTTGCAGAATTAATCAACCTTTTTTACAGGTTTCCAGACTATTAGAAAGTAGGCTATAGAGACATCACTGAACATTAGTTATTAACATTGGCTTTTTTTATGAGTATCTCTTAACAGGTCTCTTAACTATACTTTATAACTTCTCAGAACATAGTTTCATTATTTCTTCCTGATGTCTGAGTTATAATCACTGTTCAAGTCACTGAAAGTCTTTCAATTTCCATTAACAGAACTGAACTCATTACCAGGGCACAAAGATGCTTCAGACCAGACCACACAGTAAGATCCCATTCCTTTGCTGATCCTCCTTTTTCACCTATGAATGAAGGCTGAAAATCCAGGAGGCAACTGTTTCCTGCCTCAAGAGGGGTTTGCGAGAGACTTTGAGGGACCCATTCCACATCAGTTGTTACAGAAGTAGGTTCCTTCATCTGAAGATCAGGCCTTTTCAATCTGCTTATTTAAATAGGAATTTATATATTTAATTCTAAGTTGCCCACATTCATTCTTGCTAACTGGATGCACAGTAGTCACTGATAAGTTCAAATGATGGTAGTTTTAAAAAGTGCACACAGCTTTACATTTTGTGAGGAGCTTCTAGTGGCCATGGCAGCAGGCCTTACACAAAACTGAAATAAGTCTAGATAAATTATTATCTAGGTAATGAACTTGAATAACATTTTTAATCCTTCATTGATGTTACCACTTTGTAACCAGATTTGCTTTGCTCTTCCATACTATATATTAAAATAGGCACCTTCTCAGCTTTTGAAATATGATCATGAATGCAGTCCCACTCCTAGGATATATAATAACACTTTTTCTCAGCAAGTCAGGCTGAGATAAGAACTGCAGCAAACCCTGAGGCTTGCTGCACTGCCCAGATGTTGAGATTTCAGTAGAAGATGGGTGCTTTATCCTTAAAGTGATGTGAATTTTCCAGCTAAAATGCAACTCTTAGGATGATAACGGTACACAAAAACCTCTCTGTGGTTGATCAGCACAAAGTTTACTCCACACTTAGACCATATTTTAAAACTTAGGGAAGGACTTTACTTATGTGCAGATGTGGAGTTCTGCTGTGCACTATAATGAATTCACCCAGTGGGATTTAAATTTGCATACATTATCCTATTATCATGCCTCTCCCAAAGCTTTATTAGCTTGAGTGCAATACTACCTGAATGTAGCCAGACTGCTTTCAGAAATTAGTTGGTTCATGCAAAGCTGGTGCAAAAATAATTGATTTTTGGAGCTTTTTTGGTTGTTCACAAGCATATTTTTTCCACATTGGTGCTTGTATGTTTTTTATTACAGTCTGTGCTCACTAATACTATATTTACTCCAGGAGATTCTCATCAGTGTATTATATATTAATCAGAATTATTAATCAGTAACTTGTCCTGCATCAGTACACACCAGAATTTGTACATGGAAAAATGCAAATCATCTTATTCACTCCAGATGGGAGATGGATTGTAAGGGTAATAACTGAGTAAGTACCAGAAATGAAAGCCTTGGCTAGTGTTTTTCCTTTTATTTAAGCAAAATTGGTCAGTGTCTTACACGGACTGCAGGGTAGAGGTGAGAGAATGTGAAAGTTGCTCTATGACAAAAAAGTAGAAATCTGTTAATCTAAATCCTGCTTGGGTGAAGGCTAGCACAGCTTTCTTGTGAATTCAATATCTTCAGAGGTATCAAACTAACTCAATCTCACCCCTTTAGTCCCAGGCTTGACTGAGATTTAAGATGCCCATAACATCAAATACAGCCCCAGCCCTGTGGGGGCTTGGTCCTTGGAAGTCATATTGATCTGTCCTTTGTATCCCCTGCGACATGGGCTCCTGAACTGAGCCCAGAGACAGAGCCACAGTGTGAAGGATGCCAGGCCCTCGTCGGGCAGTCCAACAGGAGCTGCTGTGCAGAGGCAGCAATGCACTTGTGGTGCTTCAGGCAGGAGGGAAACAGTCTCTTACCAATGTTTCTGTGACTCTGACACAGAGTGCCTGAAGAACTAGAATCGCTGATTTTAGTTGCAAGAGGATGTTGTCCATAAGAATAATTCGTTTGTTATTTGTTGTTTTATTGCAGTGTAGTAGTGCTATGCAGAGCACCCTACAGGCACAAATTACAGACCTCACTCTGGTCATAAAGCATTGCAATCAAAATTTCAAAATATATTGGGCAGAAATCCAGCATTAGATCCACCTTTCTTTAGAAAGAGTCTCTCCACCAAAGTGCCCTACCCCAATTCACTGTGAGCTAAGCTCTCCCCACCCTAAATAACAGCACTAATTAAGAGAAGTTTTTGGATAATTGCACTTCATACTGCTGCTGAGGTTGACCTAATTTGTGCTTGGCAGTGTCTGTAAGGAAAGTCAGTGAAGAATAGGACACTGTGTTGCAGTAAACAACTCAGTGCAGGCAATATCTGGGCAGTCTAAAATAAACATTTGTAGCTCTTCAAAGTTAAAACAAAAAAAATGGTGTTTCTTTGTTGGCTAATTTTATAAGCACGTTGTAGGGCAAAATTAAATGGTATATTTGTTGCAGCACAAATATTGCCTGTGTGCAGAAAACTGGTGAACCATTTCCTGTTTGCTGCATTGTTGCTTCCCAGCTTTCCCCCAGCAAGGGAATGATGTTGCCCAAACAACCTACGAAGCTCATCTGGGCGCTGAGTGTCACTCAGTGTCCCGGTCCCCTCTTGGCTGCAGGGGCTGTGCAGTGGCACCAGCAGTGTGCTGGGTGCTGTGTGCTGGGGCAGGCACAGGGATGGGACTGCAAGGAGCTGGGCAGGATCAGTGCCCCACCCAGCCTTGCCCTGTCCTGCAAACCTGCACAAGGGTGATGGCAGTGACTCAGTGATGCAGATGGCTTGAGGAACCCCACTGTCTCTGATGCTGCAGATAATAAATGGTTAGAGGGAAGAGGGAGCCCTAAGTTCCTTTCTCAGCTTACCTGGCGTGTGGATTCCCATTGCAGTCCAGTACAGGGAACTTCAGCAGTCCTTCCACCCACACAAAAGGCTGTTGAGGTTGAGCCAAGAATGTCACAATTGCAATAGCAAGGGTTTAAGTCTGAAGGAGGGTCCTGACGTGTGTCTGCACAAAGCTACATGAAGTAAAAAAGGTGTCATGCTCAGAGTAGCTCACTGCTGGCTTTGCTGAAGCGCTGCTTGAAGATAACTGGCAATTACACAGTCACAGAAACATTGGTAAAGAGAGGCCTGTGAAGGTCATCACCTCCAGCCTCTTTCTAGAAGCAGGACTACCACCAGTGCAGGTTGATAGGTCAGCTGTGACTTTGGTCAAGTCCTGTACGCATCCAAGGACTGAGACTTCCTTGCCTTCCCAGACAACCTCTTCCAGTGCTGCACTGCCCTCCCAGTGGAAATGTTTTCTGTAATGTCCAGTCTGAATCTCCAGTATGTGGCCATAGCTGCACGTTATATCATCTGCCAGCTCAGCGAGATTCAGTTTTCTCATGCTTCTGACATGTCAAAATCTTCACTAAAGTCAATATATACTCCATCTAGCCCACTACTCCCATTAGTATCCACAGTCATTTCCTCACAGACTGCAGTCAGGTTTGATTTACCCTTGGTTTATCTTTCCGTCTTTATGTAACTGGAAATGATCCCCAAGATTCATGCTCCCTGATCTTTCCAGGGCTGCAGTGAGCTTTACTTGTCTACAGTTCCTCTTGCCAGGTCTTCGTTCTTGCCTTGACTACAGATAGATGTAACATTAGCCTTTTTCTAGTACAAATAACAGCTTCCACTTCCCCAGTTTCCCTAGTGTTTTCATCTCAGCAGTTTTTTAGTAACTTTTCTAAAAGCCGCTCACATGAACTGTGTTTTATACATATTCTACAGACTGCTGCCAATTCAAAATCATTCCTGACTGTTCAAGATATCCATTTCCCCTTGGAGAACACACCATCCATGTCCTTTACTTCCTTCATTTTGAAGGAAGCTGCCTGGTTGGAACACAGGTTGAGAGCCATTGAAAGGAGGGATAGTTATGGAGGCAGAAAATTAACACAGACTGAGGATAAACACTGGCTATCTTCTTTACAGTGAATAGAGGTTAAAATTTTCAGCCTGTAAGATATGTTCCAAAACTTGATTATTTGTTTCTTTTACTTTATATAAGTGTCCTGTATTTTTTCTTCTTTTGGGAAGAATATAGACTGCTAATTGCTTTTGCAACCAGCTTGCCATAACATAATTTACACTTCTCTTTTGGGTACTAGCGACAGAGTTTCATGAAAGAAGCATTTTCTAAATTACAGAAATTAACTTAATGGCTATTATGCTTTATTCAAGTTAAATTCTCTCTCCCAAAATATAGACTTTACTTAACATAATACGATTAATGTTTTGGGTGTGCCAAATGTGTATAGATACATTATATAGCTGAGTGTAAAAATCCAGGAAACACTCCTTATATGACTTCACCATACCATTCATATATCACACAATAATAAGGATAAATAACCAGAATATATAAATTTACATCACAGAAGGGTTTTTTAATATAACAAGTGTTTCATTAGTCTCTTAAATCACAAATGTGGCTCTTAAATTTTCTGCTTGCTGTACATCTGATGTAAAACT
The DNA here is from genome assembly GCA_013399225.1 of Rhipidura dahli. Taxonomy (NCBI): domain Eukaryota; kingdom Metazoa; phylum Chordata; class Aves; order Passeriformes; family Rhipiduridae; genus Rhipidura; species Rhipidura dahli. The sequence goes on along the minus strand of VXAC01008360.1, from coordinate 146,300 downwards.
TAGTCAAATGGTTCCTTCATTCCTACATTCCTTCTGATACCTGAAACCCATACCTGAAATGACAATATTAAAAAATAAAATTGCAGAAGTCAACAAGGGCAATCAATTATATTTACTTAGGTTGTTTTAGCAAATAGACTTGCCTTTGACAACCATTAAATCAGTTAATGGAATTAATCATATGGTAAAGTCTGCCCTGTGCTTTGTATAGTACCTCAACTTTTAGAGTGTGCTATGCAAGTTACCAAAAATTAACAGCTTTCATTGTTCATGCTTCAGAGCTAGTTTAATCAAATTTGTAGTGTTCTCTCTGGGCTTCCAGTCAGCTGTCCTGCCCCACATACACACTTTTTCCAAGGCACAAAACAGGAGATCATGCCAGAAGGAAAGCTGCCTGTGCGACATAATATGAGGAGCGCCAAGTATTTCTGCAGTGCTGTACAAGTTGCACATGCAGTATGTGTTGCATGGACATGGGTGGATTAGGTATGTGGTACTGGCACATAAATGTTCTGGTTTATGCCTGTTCAGCATCTTTACTGCATATACACCCAACAGCCTGTGCTCTGATCCAATAGCTGCAGCTCACTAGAAGTAAAAACAGCAATTGTACAAGAAAAAAGATGAAGCTAGAGAGACTGAATAGTGAATAGGAGTTTCTGACAATCAGTACTGGGAGTATGTGAGAGGGAAAGAGAGCATGAGCAGGTCTCAGAGTTGGAATGTACTAGCCCAGTTTTTCAAAGAGGCATAGCTCATCAACTGCACCCATGCATCAACCCTACTCTTCCTGTAATTCTGACAGCTGTAATAAAAAGGAGAAATTAAACATTTTGCTGTCCCCAATCACTCTGTTCAGATAGCTCTTGTTAGGTTTCTACCCTGGTGGCTTTTTGCAAGGTTCACCATTTTCCTTTTCCCTGAAGGAATGATGTCCTACTGATACCCAGCTCCCTTTCAAGATGATGTCAGGTGAGTGTGCAGCATTCCCCATGCCAGAAGTCTTCCTTTCCTGCGTCATGTAGGGTTCACTGTCAAGTCACAGACAATTACTCTACCTGATACTTGTCAACATGCAGGCACACAAGAATTTTTTACCTCCAGAACTATCTATTCACCATCCTCTGCAGACTTTGCCTTCCTTTCAGCCTGTCTGGAAGGAATGAATGGGTGGAAAGGAGACAACAAGCTCAGTTTCAAGCTGTTGCTTTCAGAGTTGAGCTGAGAAGCTCTCCAGAAGGATATCCTGCACAGCTGGAGCCCTGGACTCCAGAAGGGCAGCTCTGAGAGCCCAGCACCAAGGAAGACAGGTGGCCAGAGAACAGGTACTTCAGAGCCTTTGCATTTCTTTAGCAGCAGCGAAAGGAGTAGAGCCCCTGTGAAACCCACAAAGCAGTAGCCAGAGTACAGCTAATAGCTTGCAGGACATACTCCATGGCCTGTATTAGGTGGCCACTCTGACAGCACTGAAACAGATCCACCACCCATGTCACCACTCAGCCAGGCAACAGCAGAAAGGCAAAAGTCAAGAAATTACAATCCCCAAAACAGTGAACATCCATTATTTTCATATCACCTAAACCAAAACTAGCTGTTTTGTGTTAATTACAGCTTAGATAAAATAAATGTACAGGTAATTCACATGCTGCCTTTTGTATAGCAGCATATGAATTAGCTTGGCATCCAGTGCTGACCTGACACACCCACAATGGTGTTATGAAGTCAGTGGATCTATTTGCAGAGTGGTATATTGCTTGAATTAAGGGCACAAGGGCAGGGAAAGAGGCCATGCAAAATCTGACTCATTTATTTATAAATCAGCTTATGGTTTGGAAGATATTAATTTACTGACATTGGGACACAACCAGTAAGAGAAGCAGCAAGAACAAGTGATGACAAGACTTCTGTATTCCCAGGAAAGGTTAAGGTTTGGTGTTGATACTCTGACACACAGGAATGAGCAAATTTGTTTTCAACAGCTTTTACTCCAGGTGATTAGATGGGGTGAGACAGGTTTATTACTAGCAAAGCATTTATCTCTCTTTTCAAAAACAGTACACAACATCTATGAGATGTAACTGATCAGACACACCCTCTAAGAGATACATCCTTCCTACTCTTGTAAGCCAGCAAAATCTACATTTTCATCTTAGAACTAGTCGCATGAACCACACTGGATGCTCAGAGCCAGTGTCTCACCACATGTAAACCAAAGGAGCTCCTCTCAAGGCAGTGGAGTAGCATCAGCTGTGCTGTTTCAGATGAGATCTACAAACCTCCATGCATGGGTTGGTCTGCCCATAGGAGCAATGTGAAGTTACCTGTTTACAGCAGTAGGTCTTCAAAATGTGTAGAAAACATACTGTGCAGAAAGTTTGCCCTTGCCAGGAATCATGAATCCAGGGGTCTTTGCATCAAGAGCAGTTCCTCAATTAAGTGCAATGTATTGCACTTGAACGTGGGCTTCCTTACCAAGATCTCTCAGATATTTACATTAACATTTACAATTAATCTTTTATGTATTAGAACGACCTTTAAGCAGTTACAAATAAAAGAACCATGAAACATAGACTATGCTGTCTGTAAAACAGCTTTCCCTCAAAAAAAAAAAATTGTCTTATAGGCAATATAAGCATTTTAAGATATGAAATAATATTATATTACTGAAATTTAAATTGTTTTACCACACTGACTTGGTCTTCCAATCAAATGTAACCAACAGCACATAGTTCAAAAGAATTGTCCTTTTTGTATGTTAATAATTGTGGGGTTCCCAGAACAGTGGCAGTTTATTGGAGACTCCCCAGTTGGAGACTCTGCTCTCCTTGAGTTCAGATCCAGAAAAAAGCAGAAATAAGTCACAAGTAAAATCCTTTTTTTCAGAGATTGGCACTGTACCTCTCCGGAAAGACAGAGCCCATGGGGTAGCACATCAGGGAAGAGTTCAGGCCTACCTCCATACACAGTTTAATGCTGAAGTTGCATCCACTAGCCCATAATAATTCCTCAGAGGATGAGAAGCTCATCTTCTGTAAATTGTGATGTTTTGCTGATCTAGGATCAAAGCAACATTCTTTGACTAAGGATCTTGATGGCACTGAGCTTACTATCTAAAAACTTTGAAAAGAGAAAAGCATGTGTGCCTCCACATGTGTTAGTACACAGACATTTTTAAAATAGTATTCTCCCAAAACAAGCAAAGTAAACCAAGGCTGAATTCTTAGATTTAGTTATTATACTCTCTGATCTGTCTTTAATTTTTTTCTGTTATCATTGATCTCTAACAGCTCAGGTAATCAGCACAGGTAAGCTACACAACATTGTTATGGTTTGGTAAATGTAGATGGCTTTACATGAGGAATATTGCTCATGTATCTTTTTCAGAGGCTGGCCTTGATTTCTTTGCTGCCTCTAGTCTACTGCAGACTGTCAAGAACTGGTACTTCCCAAACAACTGATACTACAAGAAAATGTAGCTGCCTCTTTCCCCAAGTTCAGTCACGTGTCTGAATTTTGAAAAGGCCTATGATGGAAGGAAGAAGTGATGGTAAATGGATAATTTTGTTTTCGCTACTCTGATATATCTAGTAATCAGGCATTTTATCAATCCTCCTTGCCAAAACCTAACTAGTACTTAAAGTTTGAAAGTATGTATTATATAACAAACCACTATGATTTATTGGGCCATAGATAATTTTCCTGGGAGACCGTAAGGACTAGAACATTAATCCTGCTAGGCAGTTGATGCAACTTGTGAGCTGTGCATGGGCACAAAACCTCAGTTCTGCCACTTAAGCAGTGTGCCGAAAATCTCCTCTTGCTCAAGCTCCTGCCCTGAGATGCAGAGTCCAGGCAGCAAGAGCCTTCCAGGCTGTGCTTCCCCACTGAGAATTTGTCCCCACAGGGCAGTGATGAAATGCAGTGCCGTGCAGCCTGACACTTCTTATAAATCTCAGACTTACACTCACAAGGGGCACAAATACAAGTTTCTAGTCATAAAGGGACATAATTCTTGTAGCTTTGCACAGACTACTGAACTTTCTTCTAAACAGTAGCAACTAAAAGGCAGTAAAATAATGACTGATAGAAGTGTTGCCTTTTTACAGCCAAAAGGCTGATAACAAGTCATTAAAATAGTTCTCTAGATGTGAACTTCAGCCAGTGAGGGAAAACATTCAATAAGATCTTAAAAAATCAATTATTTTGTTGGTTTAAAGGTTTACTGTCATGGGAAACAAAAAGTTTCACTAAATCAGAGGCAGATTTATAGTTAGAATCTTATCATAGAGTGGTTTGCATTGGAAGGGACCTTAAAAATCATCTAGTTCCAACACTCATGACATGGGCAGGGACACCTTCCACCAGACCAGGTTGCTCAGAGCCACCCATCAACCTGGTCTTGAACATCCACAGCTTCTCTGGCCAACCTGTTTAAGTACCTCACCACCCTCACAGTGAAGAATTTCTTCCTACTATCTAACCTAAACCTACTCTCTGTCAGTTTAAAGGCCTGCCCCCCTTTCCTACCACTGCATGCCCTTGTAAAAAGCCCCTCTCCGGTCTTCATGTAGGCCCCCTCTAAGTACCCAAAGGCTGCTATAGTCTCCCTGGAGCCTTCTCTTCTCCAGGCTGAACAACCCCAGCTGTAAGCCTTTCCTCTTAGAAGAACTGGCCTATCTTTCTCATCATCTTCATGGCTCTGCTCCAGAGGTCCATTTTTTATGTTGGGGTCCCCAGGCCTGAACACAGTACTTTGGGTGGGTTCTCATGAAAGTAGTGTAGAGGGGCAGAACCATCTTCCTTAACCTGCTGGCCACACTTCTTTTGATGCAGCCCAGAATACAGTTAGAAGATACTCTGCATAAATGCTGTGACCTTTCTTTGTACTAAATGTATATCACACAGACATTTTAATGAGGACTGTGATGACAAAGCAAGAAGACAGCTTAGCTTCTCACAGAAAATCTTAGAAGTGCACTGCTCTTAACAAAGGCACGTTTGTGAGATGAAGGCATTTTGAGTATTTCCATAACTCATACATGAGAGAGGGGATACACAGGAATGTCATGCCAGGACTGCTCAGGCCATGAATCTCATTTCAGTGCTTCCTTTTGGGACCAGCCCAATACTAGTATGCCTCACCCTGCAGCACTCAAAAGCAGGAAAAGCAGTTCCTGGGTTGGGGCTTGGAGAGCTGGTAAAGGGCAAAATGCACATTATCTGTGCAAGCAACTTTACGAAAAAGCTAGAATATGGCCAGAGATAAGTAGGGTAAATGAACACCTGGTTAGAGTATCTGGTCCTCAATTACTACTTCCAGAACACTTTGATGTGTCCTTACAGAGAGATTATATGAAGTTCAAAATGACTTGTTAAAAAGTAAGATTTTTAAAAGCATTTAAATAGTGAATGAGTTCCAGAGACCTCTAAGTTACATAGGTAGCTTTGAAAATTTCCCCTCAAGATAATAAATGTATGTCCTACCACTTGCTAAAAAGCCTTTCTTCTGCAGTGGCACAGTATTACTTGCACACATTTTGTAGTCATGTTTTTGTTCTCTGACTAACTGAAAGTGTAGCCTTGGTGTATCACTGGGTATGTTGTGCAAGAGCACATTTGGAATTTGCATTTTTTAGATTACCAGACAATAAAAACCCCTGAGATTGCACAGATATGCACCACCCTTCATTAGAGGCAGTGATATTCTCTCCCACCCAGTCCTGCCCAACCAAGACAATATTGCACATACACCTCCAGACAATGAGACTACCACACCTTTTGCCTCTAATTAAAATTATTAAGTTGAGAAGGAAAGAAATGCATTTCAGTCTGTGCTTGTTAGCCAAATGTCTTGATAAAACTGAACATGTTCTGCTGCTGCCCACCATCTGTCCTTATAAATACTTTTTGAAAACACTGAACAGGAAAACAGATTTGTCATTACTGACTTCCACAATTTTATACCATGCCCTCAGGTTTTTCTTTATGCAGACCAATAGAATCCACAGAATAGGATAATTTTTTCTCCTATAAAAACAATTTTGCATTCTACACATTTCAGCAGAAAAAATCCAAACCTAATGCATGTAGAAAGCTATGCAGAGCAATGAGGATGTCCTTATTGAGAACAGTATTTCAGGGCAATCTTGCTTCTCTTGTCTCAATCCATTCCTCACATATTTTCAGTTCTTTCAATGTTAGATAAGCTCTCATGGAAGCACTGTGATTCCCTGTCTTTTGACAAAGAGATTACTTTTCATTGCTCTGAAGCCTTTGAGGCATCAAAACTATGTACATCTTCTCAGCTTTCCTTTGTTGCTGAGAATTCAGACAGCTGCAAGAAAATATGCCTTTTCCATTACTGAGGTAAAGAAACCCTCCTAGACAGCCACAGCATCGAGTCCTGCCACGATTCCCAGCAATTTGCCCCTGACACAAAGACGAAACCCCAGCTGATGCAATACAACAGCCCAGCCACTGATGAAAATGGGTTGCCAGGAAGGTCGATGCTGTTTCTTATGCATACTCCCCACTGAATTTTAAGTCCAGTCACCAACCCCAGGCTTCCAGTGATCAGTTTAACTACTGTGCCATAGGTGGCTTTCTTAAAAGCTACACCTCAGGTAGAATGGCACAGTCAAGTGGTATTTGTAAGACAAAAGAAAATGGACTTTGTCTGAGGCCGGTGCTAATCTCTGGAGAAAAACAGGAATATCTCCTACTGCTGCAGAATCAGTTGTGAACTCTCTTTCCACAGATTATTGCAATTAGATTGTTTTTTTCTTTAAACTACTCTTCTTTCTTATCACAGAAGCTCTTCCCAAAAGACAAGTGGTAATTAGGTGTTTATAAAATTCAGCTTCACAATAGCTGTGAATAAACAGTACCAGATACAAACATTATCCCATCACAAGATGAGAACTGGCTCACATAGTGCAGGTATTAAATTCTTCAGGGCTTGAGTTCAGGCAATACAGAGGCCACTCTTTCTTTGGCAAATTTTGGTGAGGTAAAGGCTGAATGTGAAGATTTCTGGAATACCAGGACTGTTTAAGGAAAAGCTGCTCAGCTGATATTAAACCAGTTGAGGAGTGTTGGCTAATCCCATGGCATTCCTGGTCATGTGGGGGCAGGGCTGCTTGGGAAGAAGCAACAGTACCTCCTCCTCCTCATAAACCAGTGCAACTCTGCTTGCTGCCTGAGGGACTGGAACAAGAATAGGACAGAAAAGTCTCTAGTACTAAATGCAAGAAGAACATGATTGTTCTGAAGTAGAGAAATACAAGGAGGACATAAGGAATGGCAGCAGCAAGATTTAAAATTATAACAGATATATCTAAAAGGCTTCTAGACAAAGCATGCACAAGAAAAGGGCTTTTTTCAGTCTTCTATGAGTTAAACTCCATTTGCAAATTCTCTCTAGAAATTCCTTAGGACTAGGCTTTCCTCTGCAATCTCTGGTCCCATCCATTTCAGGTTAGACTGGAAATATTGAGAAAGAGGTTCCTGACTCACGGCCCAGGCTTTCTCAGGCTATTGACTCCCTCATATTCAAATCCACAAACTTCTTGGGAAGTGCAGATCTGTGAGTCTGAGGATGTTATCGTGTAAGGCAGAACATTAGAATGGCTTCAAAAGTCAGAAACAAAATTTTGCATCATTGCCAAGGCTGTGTCTATGACAGCTGAGATGAGAACACTGAGGAAAGGTGAGGATGAAAATAGTAATTTGGTTGTAACTGGGATTTGTTTCTGTTTTCTCTCCTTATGTTGAATTTTTGGAGGCTTTTTCCCCTCCCTTCCTTGTTTTCAGTTACATTTAAACTGCATAGTTAAGTGAATATTTTGAGCTATCCAAAGCTTTCTGGAGGCAATGGGAAGGAATTACACTGATTGCTAATATGTACTGAGTTAATCTATGGGTTAATATGACATTTTTGGAAACGTAAGTGCATATGATATTCCAAATACTACTTCATACACTGCACTTACTTCACACTATACCTTGCTATTGCAGCATATGGCTGTCTCAGATGTTGTTGAAAGTTCACAGTTTACTCCCAAAAATCTCAGTAAATAGACAGAAAACTTAATTTCAAAATTCAGGTGTGGGGAGGGGAAACAAAAACAAAACCAAAAACCCTAACCCTCACCTTCTTAAATCACTGAAGTTCTGGAGTACAGAATGAGAATGTACGTATTTGCTTGTTGTGAGAGGGAAGAAAATCATAACATGCCTGCAATTACTGTCTTAGTGGAAAAATAAGAAATTAATAGAGAAGAACTAACATTTAGAGCGTGCAAAATTTTTCGCAAGTTGAAAAAAGAAAATAAATACCCTAAATGGTTCCTTTTGTGTCTTACAAAACAATTTAAAAACCTTCTTTCATCCATTTCTAACTAGAGCTGTGGTTCCAGCTTTCACATAAGTAGTAATGCAACTGTTTCCTGAACTCCTGCATAATTTATTTAAACTTTTCCTCCTTATTGCCTCTGAACACTCAGCATTTTACTTCTTTTTCAAATGAGCATTATCAAATACATGTCACTCATTAGTAATGATGGCCTAATTTGGGACAACGCTGGTGGCTGCCACCTCCAGCTTTCTGCCCTTGCTTTTTCTTGGTAGTTAGTTATTCCTTTTGCTTCAGGGGTAGCTCAGCAGCACATAAAGCTCCTTCTCAACTCAAGTTTGGAGGAAACCAGGATCCATTTCAATTTCCCCCAGTACACCTACCTCTAATTTATGGCAGCTCAGCAACTGCTCCTGAGCAGCCACAGCACCTCTGCAATGGAGGCAAAAGCTGCTGAGAGAAGAGCAGGATAGATTTCCTGGCTGAATTCAAAGGAGCAGGTGAAGTACATTAGCAAATGCCATGTGTTACATTAAGGAAATTTGAGGAGTAATGCACTCAGTGAAAACAAAACAGAGCTTGGCAGCAATCTAAATATTTGGAGGGTGGGGGAGGGAGGAAGGGAAGGTGCTACAGGGCCATTAAGAGTTAGTCGATCATCATTCAGATCTGGAAAAAAAAATGCTTAAGAAGGAGTCCTCAGGGAGTTAGAAAATTTGTAATTTCCCACTGTTTTTAAGAAAGTCCAGGTAAAACGAAACATAGTAGTGCTTTAACAGGTACCCCAGGCCTTTGGCTCAAGGTATACTGGTTTTGAAACGGCAAGGGTCAGTACACAAAGAAAGCATCTGGGGATGTTTCACCACAACTTTCAACACATATTGCTTGAAATTGATTCCCTCAAAGATTATGTCCACAGAAGTTCTCTTTGTCCTGTAGCAAAGTATAAAACAAAGCCATGGTCCTCTGGCTTTGTGACTTAAAAAATGAAGTGAAAGAAGTAAGATTGCTCAACTGGTCTTCTGGACTTAAAGAATTAAATCCTGCCTTTACATGTATGCCCAAAAGTATTATACAAATGCAGAAGAAGGGAACATTCCTTGGAGATGTGGCTGATTTATTTTCCTAACCTGATGTATCAGCAGTAGCCTAGATATTACCCTTCAAAAGAATGTGGTCTTACAACATTTTACTTTGTATATCCAGTTCCTTTTTAAGAGCCTTTGTTTTCTTAAACTGATATTTGAATTGTATTCAGCACTTATTTCCTGAGAAAAAAAACCTTTATATTGGTACAGGAAGCCTCACAGGTGACAGTTTAATTTAGAAAAGAATAGCAGAATAACTTCTGCAAATACCACATAAAAAATTGATTCTCTAAAACAAAGCAGGCACAGCTTTGCTCTTACTGCCAAAAAGGTATTTGCCTACCCTATATTTCAGTCTCGTTTTCCTGAGATAGTTTTCCTAGGAAGTTCTTGAGGTCAGCAGGTGAATGTGCATAGCCAGTCTTGTGGAGTTGCTAAGAATACTTGGCAGTAGGCTTAAGGCTTCTGGTTCACCAGCACAAGTTTTTGTCCTCAGAGACAAGGAGGGGTGACAGTAGGTTCTGTTGTCAGATCTTGTGCTGGAGTAGCACTGTTTCTAACACAGGGCTGGTGTCTCCGGGGAACTACAGAGGCCCAAGCAACAGCTTTAAGCATCACAAAGGCTAATTTAACATTACACACACATTCAGCATGGTACGGCAGGTAAGAGCATTTGTAATTGTTTGTTATATTAATATGGGGCTGGGTTTCTTTAAGGAGTTATAAAATTCTGGCTCAAGAAGAAAAAGGCAGTATTAGAGACTGCATCTTTTAGTGCTGAATCATCTCAGACAGAGAGTCTAAAGAAAAGATTGCTGTTTAGTGCTTGTATATATTTTAAGTTAGACCTGGTCTTCTTGTAAGTATAGAGCAGCCACTGGATACCACAAAAAGTGAGTCAATGCTGTGTGCACTATAATCTGGTTTTTAATCCACTGCTGATAAATCCTGAAGAAAACTGTTAAAGCAAATACTAGCAAATTAGCCCATGTAAGAGAGAGGAAGAAAGAAACAGACTAGAAAGAAACAGACAGTGTAGAAGCACTGCATGTTACTGCCATGAGGATTGTATTGTCTTGCTTTCACCACCAGTTTCTAACTCCCAGCCATGTGTACATAAGGTATGGGAGTTTTGGTCTGGTAATTTTTATATTCCTTGTAATCTCTGTTCCTTTGTGATTTTCACTTTGTTTTTGATATCACACCAATTACATCTTGTTCTTCAAAGTATCAGAAACTGACGATAAAAATCATTTGGGAGTGAGCATTGGCAGACCCACCTGGCAGAAAAACTGGCTTTTAACCTTGCAGTGAAGGGGAGGAGAGGATCTGGGTGAGTACTCTGCAGCAGGTGAAGCTCTGCTGAGCCGTGGGACAGCTGGAAAACTCCATGGCAGCAGAGATGTGAGATATGCCAGCTTCTGTCTGGATCTCCACAGTGTGTGTCTGCTAGGACAAGGTCCACTATAATGTTAGGTTCCCATTCTCAAATTCTTCCTCTCATGAGCAGCTCCACTATTTTTAAGTTAATTACTTGCTGCTACTTCCACCAAGCCTTAGTGCCCCATTTAACACAGGCACATTCCCTAAAATTTTCTGGTTTTCCAACTTATGTTGAGATAATGCTGAGGGGACAAGAAGAAAAAGCCCATACAGTCAACTTTCCACTATTCATGTCACAGAGATGTATAATCATGAATTACTTTAAATGGGAAGTTTAATGGAAAAGGACTTAAGTATTTTAATGGAAATGGATTTTTAGCTCAGACATAACAGTGTGCAAATGCATAAGCTGACAGGTTCAAAGACAGCCAAACCCACTGCAGATCTCTCCAGCCCAGAGGCAGGGGGCTGAGAAACTCTTACATTGGCTGGTCCCAAGTGGTGCAGGCAGCCCTTGATAGCAGCTCTTATATAATACCACTTCTGTGGCAACAAAGAGCAGACAGGGTTTGTTAGCTCAGGCTCAGTCAAGACCTTTCTGGACCGGTTGCAGCCCTACACCAGCCAGCTGGGGCACTCCTGAAACCACAATTCATTTAGTAAATGACCAGGTAACCCATTCAGAGGCACTGGAGCTGACTGATCACATTTACAGCATATTCAATGAGGAATCTCTGCATGGATCACAGACAGACAATGTCCGGCACATCTCTTGTATCTTTACTTTATAGAAGAAACTCTTATTCCACATTGCAGCCTGTGTGTTCCTTCTGTAATCTTTATAGAGGGAACTACACACACAGCTGGTGTACAACTGCTACCTACAAAGGACCCATATCTCAGTGCAAACAAAGCACAAAGAAATGGTTTAGCTCTATAAAGTGACAGCATAATAAACAGATTCTCTTTTCCTATACATTCATTCCTGACTATCTGCTTATATTTGGAAACATTTATGGTGTTGAGAATGATTTTTAATTGTTCCACAGCATCTGCTTCTTTCAATAAAAAATAATAGCTGGCCACACTCCATATGATTCTTTACTCAGGCAATGTTGCAAATTTAAACAGGAACTGGGGAAACTGCAAGGGAACAGAGAGCACAGATGAAAATTCAATGGCATATGATATAATTAGGCCACAGCAGTGCCAAATCCAACACAGACTTAAAGGGCTGTTCCCCCAGACCAACATCAGGATCCTGTACTAGTTAACAAACCACAGTGTGCAGGGAAGATGAGGCACCTCAGAATGGCAATGCTGAGAAGGGAGTTATGTCAGTGCAAAATCCTGACAAGGAGGCACTTAATTTCTGCCATCAGCTACCTAAGGTAGGGCAGTGCCAGACTTTCCTCAGAGGTGCACAGTGGAAGGACAATGGCAATCATCAGAAGTTGCAGCAAAGGAAATTCTGTTTAGATATGAGGACAAAAATGTTCACAGTGAGACTAATCCAACACTGGAAGAGGTTTCCCAACGAAGTTGTGGAGTCTCAGTTCTTGCAGATATTCAAAGCTTAGCTTCGCGTGGCCCTGAGAAACTTGCTGTACTTGACAATAGTTTGAGGAAGAGGCTGGATTGAATGACACCCAGCAGTCTTTTCTACCTACACTGTCCTGTGTTTCTGTGGACCCCTGTCCAGAGTCTGGGATGCTCATGGAGAAATGCAGTTAGAAATATTTGTTTATCTGGAACCATCTCCAAGAAGTCTCTCCCAAACTAAAGACCTGTAACCATCTCCTCAAAAAGGAAAAAGCAAGAATATCAGTTTCTTTTAAAATTTGTGGAAGTGGTGATACCAGTACCATACTCTATGATATTCTGCTGCCTAAAGCACTTGCCCAAGAAATGGCTATCCTTAGTGACCTGAGTGGGCCCAAACATGTGCAGGGTAGCCATTGAGAAATAAGGATTCTGCAGAAGGACTCAGGGACATGAAGGAGCCTAGGCCTATGGTGAAAGGTTAATGTCTCCTTCCGAGCAATAATGTCTCCGATCTTCACATCTGGTTCTGGACTGTCTTTTGCATGGCTCAGATGGAGAAACAGCCATGGAGATGGGGATATGCCAGACTTTATTTCCTTCCCAGCTTGCTGTAGTCCCCAGGCTGCAGTCACACTGCCCCTGGTTGCTCCCTTCCTGGCCCTTTGACTCATGTATAATTTATTCTGCCAAGATCCAGCTTCTACAACAAGCTCCAAGTTTCTTCCCCTCCCACAGCTGGTCTGCTTATTAGGCTGCTCTCTTGGGAAATGTTTTGTAGCTTCTCCAGACGGAGCAAGACCTAATACTGAGGTTCCCCTGGGCAGGCACCCTTAACCACCATGTGGCACTAACTCAAAAAGCCCCACATGGTTATGCCATCCCCATTACCTCCTCTGTCATAACCAGGGCCCATTTTCAAAGAGTTTGGCCCCTGCTGAGCTCTGCAGGCAGGCAAATGCCATCTGTGGGCGTTAGGTGTGCTCTGGGAACAGGGAATGGGATGGGCCCCGAGGGAGTGGGGCTGAGAGCTGCCAGCTTCCTGTATCCCGCCCTTCCCGGCGGCACCCGGACACAGAGCCATGTGGGCTCTGGTGCTTCTGGCCAAGGAGTGAAGCAGAGCTGGAGGTGCCCAGGCCATGCCAGGACCTCCCTGTGAGCACAGGCAGCCCCAGCCTTTGGGAGCAGATGCACAAAATCTTGGATTTCTGCTTTGGAGACAGGTGGCTGCCCACCATGCCCTGTGACACAGTCAGGTTACACACCTACAGCTTCTTTGGACTTCGATGCTCACATCCAGTGCTCTGCTTGAATCACGTTTTGGGCATCTCAAATGCTCTGTAATCCATTTCTTCTCTCTCCTACTAAACCCTCTTGCCTACTCTCCTTTCTGTCCTACCATGGTGCCCTCTGCCCGGGCTGTCCATGCACTTTTTTCAGTGGCCATTTTCTCTCCAATACAGCTCCCCAGCAGACTGACCTGCCTGGGAATGGCAGGACACACTCTGGTTGTGTGGCCAGAAGTGGTCCTGGCACTCCAATCGCTAAAGTAGCCCACAAGACCCAAAGACTGCTTCAGAGGGACCCCCAGGCACTGACAGATCCCTGTAACTAATAGAAATAACTTCAGGTCTAGACTGAGAAAAAACCCCAGCCTCTACCAGCTTCTGAGCCCTGACTTTCCCTACAGTTCAGCCTTTGCCTTCTGCCATACCCACCATGTGTAATTCTTTTTTACTATTTTCCACTTATTCCAGTAGAACATTACTACAATCCCATGACAAAAGTAGCATGGACCAAATGTGCCACCTAGGTTCTTTGTGACCACATTTAAGTATTAAAATGGTTTTTAGTTTGTTTCTTCAGAGATTAAAGTAATGTCTTTCAAACTGTCTTCTTTCAGAAATGTGCTAAGACATCTATTTGCAGACTCAACCTCTTGAGTTTCCACTTTGAAAGGCACATGTATCATTGGTCTTCCAGCATCCCCATCCAAGTTTCTTTTGTGGGACTCACAAATCCATTCATCCTTGACACTTGCATTACAGCAAAGCAGGGAATGAATTAGAATCTAAGTCTAGGAAATTACCTAATTCCCTTGTCACAGAACATGATGTGTGCCTACTTCTTCAATTACTTTGTCTGCCACTCTTCTTGACAAAACTGATATTCCTTTGGAAACATTTTGACTTAAAAAAATTCAGAAAACAAATTCATTTAAATGAAAATCACACCCAGACTCCTACTTCACAGTTTCCTATTTTGGGGTCCCATTTAAAAAAAATCTTTAATCCCCATGTGCTTTTCCTGTTCTTTCTCAATGATGAGCTCTTCATGGTACAAAATGTGCCTTGAATAGTGCTCTTTTACTATTGAAGGCCAGGAGGTGACAGTCTTCTGTACTCTATCCCATGAGACTCCAACTAGAAATTACAAGAACAGAGTGAAAACTGAGTTTTCCTCTTTTGAAATGGCACAGTATCCATTAATGGCAAGTGGCACAATTCAAAGAAACTTCAGGATGAAACAGAAGGGCTGGAACACTCCAGACAATGGCAGGAACCCTATCATACAGGTACTGGAGAGGGTGACACAGGGACATCCAGGTAGGGCTACCAAGAGACAACACAGCACTAACAACACTGGCACATGACCAGAGATAATAAGCCTACTTATCCCTACAGAGCAAGTTATGTTTTTCTCTCCAGCACTCAGCAATCTGGCTGGATTTACCACCTTGGGCTTAATGCCAGTGATGCCAGCAGCCCACTCTGCAGTCCTGATACTGGGAAAGCAACAGGGACCCAAGGGGGCTCTGCAGGTAGCCAGCTGGAGTCCAGCATGGCCCCTTTAGATAAAGGCTTTATTATTAGCAGGGTGAAAAAGAAGGGGTGGGCAAGACTGGGACAGTGGGGAAGGAGGAAGGAGGGAGGAACAGGATCACCTCATGTAATGCTGGTAAGATCACTTTAGGTCTGCTGCCTAATTTTGTCATCAGACTCTGCAACACAACTGCAGAGAACCCTCTGCCAGAGTGGAGCTGGCTCTGCAAACAGTGGATCTGTGCCTGTGTGACATTCCTCCTAAACCCATAAGCGCTGCTGATCCCCAGCTGGCTCTGCCGTCCAGTAGAATAATGCCCCAAAACACCAGCAGGTACTCAATGTTAACTGGCCTGGCAATTTATGGTGCACAGATGGTGGGATAACCATCTAGCAGAGAAGTGTCAGGGTCAACTACCAATGGGATACTTCTAAAGCCTCAAAAAAACCCAAGTCTCTAGGGCTTTCATACTAACCTGGGAAGCTACAGTTTTCTGTGTTTTTATGATTGGCACTATTTTTCACTCATTGGACTTCCTATGTCTGTCATACACAGACACATTGGTTTAACCTGTGTGTTGCTACTCACACCTGACCTTGATCATTAGTAGATCAATGGGAGACCTCCCTCTAGGCTTCACAAGAGATCTGGCCCACTCTTCCCCTTGTGAACAAAGTGGTGTCCCCATCCCTCCAGTGCCAGGCCTTGGGGCTTAGCCTTGAAAAGTGCTCCTGAGGCTGCAGAAGCATGCTCAACCCATCCCACAGGCATAACCTGAGAAAACCCTTGCGCAAGCTTGGTCTCAGCCTTAACTGTGCTATGTGGTATAGCATTTTCCTGCCTCAGAACAATTTCACTCAAGTGGTCTGAACAACACAAGATCTAGAGAAATTACAGTGCCCTTCTCAAAGTACAATTGTCCTGTCCATCTTCTCCTATAAATCCTTAAACTACACACAAAGAAGCAGAGTGGCCAAGCCAGGACAGAGAATCCCATAGCAGACATGCCACTAAGATCTACCTCGTGCACTACTAAAACACCCATAACTTCTTACAACAAATCTCAAATGGCAGACTAAGAAGGAAGAATATACTGAATATATTGTTTTTACCGTACCATGCTTAGCAAATTCCATTGGAAGAGTGTACACTATGAATTAGTTATATATTACTACTACAGCTCTGCTCTGCCTACCACCAGTTGTCAAAATACACTAATATTCTCCTTTTAATTCTGAAACATCTTCCATTGAAGCAAATGGAAATTTTTCCATTGATTTGACTCTGTAAAATGCCTTCTGAATAAAAACCATATAACAGTTACAGCTATTTAATAAGTAACAATCATATACAATTTTATAACTGTATGTTTATAGCTATACAGTAATAACTAGATACGTAATGTAGTTAACTACAAAGCTAAACAGCAGTTATAGCTCACTTTAGCATGAAAAGGAGTATTAAATTTTTACTGCATCGATTTAACATTTGCTAGTGGATTTGCAAGAATGATTTACATGCACTGCCTGTCTCTTCTCTTAGGTGTCCTCAGAAAATAAGTGCAGGCTGAAAAACACAGGGATTAACACATGGGATTGAACCAATCTGTGAGTGTTGTGCCCTATCTTGAACAGGAAGCAAGGACCCAAAGGTGTTTTGCTAATCCAAAACTGCTTCATTGATGAGGTCCATTTCTTCATGCTGTGCAAGCACTGAAGAGATCTCCAGAGCACATACAATTCAGCCTCTTCACTGGAGCAGACTCCAGAATCCATGTGTGACAGATATTGGTCTAATCAATTCTTACAAACTCCCAGTGAAGGCGATTAGCAACACAGCCTGCCTGGTGCTTAACCACTAGATAATTTTTTTTTCATATATAATTTAAATCTTCTTCTCTGGAAATTAGACTCTTGTTTTATACACATCCCAGTGGGCATGTTAAACATTTAGTTACTCACTGATCTCTTTAAAACAACTTTTAAGCAGTATCAATGTTTTTCCTCTTTACAACATCTTATGCTGATTTACACTGGCTGAGCAGCTGGCCTACAGTTTTAAGACTTGTTCTGCCAGCATCAGGCACTTCAGGGGACTGATGACAGCAAATCAAGATTTATGGTTTTCTGTTCTAGTGTTTTGTGATTTTAATGTGCTTATTTTAATAGTGACAGTAAGTCATTGTGAGCTTACAGCTCTTATGGTGGCCTGTACAAACCAACTAAGGATGGATTGTCTCCTCCAAGGATAGACAGCAAGATGGGTTTTGCACTCTCAGAAAATATACCAGGTCATTTTTGTATTATGTTCTCAGTTTTGCTCCCTCTAACAGAGTTAAATTCACCTTAAAAACAAGGGAGGGGGAAAGAGAATTAGAACTTTGTTTTATCCTAAATAACTTTCAGCAGAAGGTGGCTGAAGTTTTTAGCATTGTACAACAGGATTTTTAAGCCAAGACGTCAAGTGAGATCTTATGCTTTCAAGAATGGTCTACTCTCTTAGAGAGGCTTGATGCATTTATTTTATGTCAATGTTTAATCTGTACAAAATTCCTGCAACCATTCTTGGTTTGGCATGGAAAGGGACTGCTCTAGTCTATGAGACAATGAAAAAAAAAACCCAAACCCACTAGTATCAGCTTGGAAATCAATCCTAGGAATTCTGTTCACAGAGAAAACAAGACATCAGCTAGTTATATTGTCTTCTCAATGGCATAGAGATTTATCTTGAACTCATTACCTAAAATGACTCAAGACTGGATGGCCTAGATAACTGAGTGAAAGTTGTGTGACCCAGATTAGCATCCACCCCATCTCCTGATTCTTGGCATATTTGGCTCATATGGGATGCAATTATAACATTTCTGGACCGCACAGGGAAGAGGAAGATGAGAAAAACTATAGGGAGAGTGGAAATGCAAAAAAAACTCCAGAAAACAGAATCAAAATAAGATCCTTTTGATATACTAAGAATTTCAAAGGACAAAACAAAATGTGCTGCTCCCTTCTGGCCTGGCATGGCTTGTCCGGAAAAGAACAAGCCTCACTGCCTTTCTAGGCATTGGTACATGGAACTGCTTTTGAGGCAAGCACAAGGAGTAATTTGTAAGAAAACAGTTTTATAAATTTCAGCCGGCAGCTTGCCACTGGTTGCTGTGTGGGTGATAATAGCATGAAGCTGACTGACAAAGAAGCTGACAAGGGAAGACAGCAAAGAAGTGAAGTCTAAGAAGCTGGTCCCTGAGTTGGTGGTAATCTAGGAGGGTTAAATGGAGGAGATTTTTCTTGGACTGCCAGGGCAGATTGTTTGCCTAGGAATCAAAGAGTGAGCAGAATAATCCAATAAAATAGGTTTAATTTGTAAGTATTGTAATGAAAAAGGCAGGAATGTTTTGCTTAGGGATAAACCAAAATAATGTGTAGAAGACAAATCTGAAAGTAGACAATCAGTACTTGATTTTTCTTTGAATAAGCTCTGCTAGCCTGTGACTGAAAATTGTCTCTAAAACCAAGGTGGACTTCTATGAACATTCAGTGCTTGTGGACACACTGTTCCTCAGACTATGGTCAGGGTTACAGCCAGCACTCAGGGTGTCAATGCAACACAGAAGCTCAAAGACAACAGCTGAAGACATAGATCAAGTGCTAAGAAAGCTTTGAGGGAATTCATGGCCTGAGAGTAATGGAAGAACCAAACAGTGAAGCAAAGGATAAGGCTTGTACTGGAGGAGACTTAAACAAGGGGAAGGAAATTGTTCTTGATTAATATAAGGTTGATAATGGGGGATTTTATTGAAACTGTTGAGCTGGAATTGAAGACCATACTAGGATGGAGGAAGGGTAGAGGGAAGCCCCCTAGTCTCTGAGGTCTCTGGATGAAAATAAAAGTCACTGAGATGAAGAGGGGGAGGAGAGCCAGGATGTAAGGCAGGGGATTGCTAAGGCTGGGTAGTATCAGGTGTGAGGTACATCACAGCAACATATAGTAGGAAGAAAAGTCAGAGGGAAGATATGAAACAAAATGACAAAAGGGGGGAGAAGGGTGAAGCTATAGGGGGAGGAACCATCAGTTTTCAGCTTTTTTCTTCTACACAGTTCAGCTTACCTCCTGTGTAGAAGAATTTATCACTGAAATCTATCCTCAGTGTTTCATGTCACTGTGGGCTCAATTTGTGATATTTTTTCACAAACAACTTTGGTAAATGCTCCCTAACACTGTTCTGTCCTGTGATTACTGAGGTCCTTCACAACATAAAGTGGTAAAAGCCAGCTAACTGCTGTGCAAGCAGGGTGGAGTCACCAAGCAGTGTTGTTATTGAGTGGCAACTCACAATGTGGAGCTGTTGAAAATTACTCATGTTTTAGTAGTGTAACTATGCTACTTTTCCTAGCTAAAATACTAAATGCCCTCTGACATGCCAAATTTATTGGGAATGATAACCAAAAGTTTGTCGCCAGTTTTTGAACTGCCACAGAAAAGAATTTTAAAATGCAAGTTTATAAATTTTGTCATTATAACTGTGTAGATTATATTCCTGATCCCATCAGATGCCTCCCCTCCTGGTTCCAGACTCCGAGTTTCCAAGTCTCTTGCCACAGAACCCCATGACCCTCCCAGATTCCACTTCCCTGTGGTCAGATGTAATTATCTCACAGTCTTGACTAAACTTCAGTTCTTCTGCCTCCACCAGTACAGTGGTGTCCATCAGCAAACAGCCATGCTAAAGCAGAGTCTAATCCCAGAAAAAGGCAAGGCAGTGAAAAAGGCCCCACTACAAAAGAGTTATCTATAGAAGCTTGTCTATCTGCCTCCCACTAAGGCTGATTGTGGTGGCTAGTTCTCTGGACTCCAGAACCTCTCCCCACATTGCCCCATGCCCAGTGGGCTCCTGACTGCTGACTGCACCCTCTTGGGAACAGCTTCTTAGCTGTTTGCTGATCTCTGCATTTGCAAATATCAAAACCAGCAAAGAAAAGCCTGGAGCTTTTCAATGAACAGAAAACAGGATGATCAAATGGAGCATCTTTTCAGTGCTTGCGGAGATAGTGTTGTCTGCAAAGTCACTGTACAGACTGGCAAGTTTTGGTCTTCCAATAGCCTCATTTAATTAGATCAATTCTGGCTAGTCAGGAAGTATTCTCCCCTCTAGAAGTCAAACAGATTAGATTCATTTTCAAGGGTACATTTAAATTGCAGAGAACAAGATGCAGATATCCCCAAGCTAGCCCTGAGCTGATTTGGCAAGTCCACATAGCACAGCAAAGTACTGTGCAGATATGCCAAGTGGGACTGCAAGGCAGAATAATCATGTTCAGCTGGCACAGCACTCAGGGCTACATCGTGTCTAGGTCAGTGCTGGCCTGCATGGAGCCTTTGCACTGTGTTTCCCAGCTCTCAAACTGTAAAATGTAAATTGTACTGCACCAGCATAGACACCTTTGTGCACACCCTGAGTTGCTGATCAGTCTTAGATTATTCCATGGCAACTCCACTCCATCCCAACCACTCTTTTATAATCACTAAGAAGTTGTCATGCAGTATGATCTATTTGACCTCCATTTGGTTACACTTCTCATGTGAGACACTGGCAATCTCTTAACCTCTCTTTTTGTGTATTAATTTTTCTAAGCCTAAAGAGCCAGTCTTGTAACACTAGCCCACCAATGTCTGCATTTAACCTAACCCCTTCTCTCCTTCCTTCCAACATATCCCAAAACCTTTTTAAGAAACAGTTACCAAAAGAGAAATATTTTATTCAGATAAAATTAAAATCTGGTACTAGGCATGAATGAGTAACAGCTTTGGCATCAACCTAGATTAGTAACCCTAAATTCAAAAAACCATTCCTTCTAGCAGGTCCTAGCAGAGCAAGGAACAGGTAATATGAGAAAATTTGCCATCTTGCAAAGTTTTTGTAGCACTGACTGTGTTCTTGAAAAGCAGCCAGCAATCCATCCTATGCACTTGTAAATGTTCTGCAGCTACTCTCTTAATAACTCACGGATGATGGATGAGTGTAAGGTTGGGCAGCTTTGTTTGATAGCCTAGGGGAGAGAGAGGGAGGGAAAGAAACAAGTATCAGCAAATATATTGTGCAACAGACAAATAAAAAGAATTACACAATACACTATATTTTAAATAAGCCTTCTGGAATGTTGTCATTTTCAGCAATTGATATTGCTTAGAATAATTCATCAGCTAATGCTACCAATAATTTCATTTCAAGAGAGACAAATGGGTCCAAAATATTGTCCCCACTAGTGCTTAAAAGATGGTGTCAACAATGCAGAGCACTATTTACAACACATTACATTTTCTAAAAAGACACAGTACCTTCATTTCGGCCTCCTATTCCCTTTGCAACTTTAGTAGCAATTCAGGAAAATGGGCTCAAATGTGAGGTGGAAGGGAGTCTTGAGGTTTTGCCACACCTCAGAGGCTGTCTGGAGTCACTTTTGTTAATTGTTTAATTGTGTGATTTTTCAAACCCCTAGGAGACACAGAGCAAAAAGTTTTGTGCCCCAAAGTTTCACAACAGGTAAGTGAGAAACACAGCCACTACTGTCAGTAAGCTTAAGCTCAATAGAAATGGGGACTGTCCCTCTGCTTGGTAAATGCTGATATTGTTAAGGTTGTTAAAGTTCATTTAAATCTGTTATGAATCCTTCTAGTAAATATTAATAAATTACTTTCTGCTTGAAGACAATAACTTAAAAGTTTTTTCTTTTCCTTAAACTCTCACAACTTCTGATCTGTCCTTCTTTCCACTCCCTTTCCTTGAACTGAAATATATTCCTCATGATCATCACAGCACAGCATGCAAATAATTAAAACAACTTTAGTATTAATTGAAGTTATGGAACCATGCATTTTGGAATTAGGAATATGTTGAAGAAGTATGGGAATCATAATGATCTCAGATCTACTGCATATATTCAAACCAGCAGAAGTTCGCACAAAGAATATGGTCACGCATGGTAAAGCACAGACCACTGGTTTTGTCAAACAAACCTCCCTGGGAAGATGAGCACCTACAAGTGCTTTTGATGTTTGGGCTGGGCTCAGTGTTTCACATAATTAATATACTTTTTTTAAAACCAGCAAACATTGTATTTGTGTCTTGATGAAGAAGCAACACTAGCATATGCAAGGGTCGTAGAACACATGTAATAAAATCAACATCAAAAGGCCTCTTGACTTCAGCTGTGACATCAGCAGCCTCTCTCTGTGTATATGAGAACAGATGTCTGAAGCTGATTTGCAGTGGAAGAGAAGTTTCTGATAAATGGAAGAAAACTTTTTTTGAAGGGCTTGTAGCCACTGAGCAGCTAATGGTAGAAGCACACTATTGGCTAAGTCAGTCTTCAATCTGGTAGCAGCTCTGAACTCCTGACTGACAGTATTCACACAGAGCAGCTTCTTCAGGGAATATATGCCAGACTCTCTCCCTGCAGGAAAACTCCACCTGATACAGGAGGCTATGAATGAATCTGACCTGTCCCCTACTCCCTGCCTTGGTCATCTATGGCATTTCAAGCATAGTTGAGGCTCTTTACCTTTGAGAGCCTTCATGGCCACTGCAAAAGATCACAGTGAGTTGCACAGTGAAGACTACAATCAGTTTCAGCGCTCTCAGACACAGTCCTCTGAGGTACAGAAATCATTGTGGTAAGAAAAAGCTGTTTGGGGAAGAAGCAGAACTATTTTTTAGAGCTCTGAATCTCAAGAATGAACTTCCAATAAGATGAAGACCACCATAAACCACAAAGCTTCCTGTTCCAACCATATTTGACCTTGTCTTTCTAACAATAATGAAGAGGGTCACTTTTGTTAAGTTGTTTAACTCCATGACTTTTTGACCTTGCCTTTCTAACTATAATAGAGAGAAAAGTGGTGGTATCCCACCAAGATAGACTGCTGCAGAAGACTCACTACCCCTGCAAAGCACACTGCTGAGGCTCAGTAGAAGATCAGGCTATATGTGTGAACAGCAAATACCCTGAAGGGACCAATAAGATTATGCAAATACCTTTTAAGTCTACAAATCTTGAAAGAGGAAAGTACAGTAATGTCCCTCCTAGAGACTTCCAGCTAGTGTGCTATTTCTGCTGTTCACCATCTTCAGCAACCTATGAGAGAAATCAGTGTTGGTTGAGGAAGGACTGAAAAAGTTATTGCCACATTTGTCCTATTTGAAGGACAGTTTTTATAACACTGACAGATAAAACAATTTATATTACAGTGCATTGGTTACACCTAAATGACAACTATTTTTAATCTTTTTTTTTCCATCTGTGAAACTCAGGATTAGAGGGCAAAACATCTACTTTTTGGGGTATGGAAGCTGAAAGGATTAGACAAAATGTTGTCAGACAACTTAAGTAAGTGCCTTAATACATACCCATATGCCTTCTGCTAAATACCAATTAAAGGCTCTGTGAATTTGAGTCTAGAAGGCGGGGATTCCTCAGTCAAATAGCATGTTTAATTAATTCCTCATTATCATAATATTGAATATTATAGCACCAAGTAATCCAGTAATTACCATTTTCCTTTTCAAATCTGGAGTTCATTGATGCAGTTGACAGCAAAACAACCCTGAGATTTCTCAAAAGCAAACCAACTTGCATTTATGTATTTATTTGTAAATGCATTTTCTGAAAACACCAAGTGAATTATATTTAGTAAGATCCTTACAGAGCTTTTACTACCTCAGCATTAAATACAGAGAATCCTATTTGGGCAGTAATAATGTCATCTCTTTCTTTCTAAGGAAGCTTGTTTGACTTCACAAAACATGTGTTGTCAAATACATGGCTGGCACAGATGACTTGGGAGATAACACAGTATGAGCAGCCATAAGGTCTGAAACTCAGAGAACTACCTGAAATTCCTTTTATATCAAACTTTTATTTTTATGCTATATTTCTTGTGAATTTGTTCTTTCAATATATGAGTATGTATAGAAATGCCAAAATCATGCAAATAACCTTACATTTGCAAACTCTCACTTTTTTTGGCTTATACATCATTATCTTTCCACTCAATTTTCTTTGACAACTGTAGCTAGTCTAAGATAGTTGTTGTGTATGATTACATAGGGACTTTTGTTGATATTCTTGGGGACTTCTAACGTAATTGAAAATAAATAATAATAATTAATATCTCCCTGTCAGATATGGCTCCTTCCGTGAAGAACTAAAATCAAAATTATAACTTTCAAGGGAGTTTTCCAAAACTAAAATAAAATCTAGAAAGACACTCATCTGTAACCAGGTCAACTTATCTCATAGCACTTGTTGTAAAAGCAGGAGTCACATAATATTCCCTATGGAATTCTGTGATGGCCACCTTTTTGTATGCAAACACTGCAAAAAGCCTTGCAAACAATTAGGATTAATTCATAGCTCCCAGTAATACAGACTAAACTTCATGGGGCAGGTCTGGCAAACCCCTCCATGTCAGTCCTGAAGGGACACCTGCTGTGGCGTGAGGGTGCATTAGGGCAAGCCCTGGGGATGACCATCTCCCCCAGTGCCTGGTTTACTGGAGGAAAGCCACAAAAGAGTCAGAAAGGGAGATGCAGCAGGTCACTGCAGAGCACAGCCAGTCTGTAGTGAGCCACACATGGCTACACAGTAGTTAATCCCACAGGAGCAGCATGAACCAAATCAGCAGTTCTCAGGACAATGCTATGATTTGGGTTTAGTGAGGAAGGTGCTGATGACAGAGACATAACAGAGTCATCCATCATAGTCCATCATAGTCCAAATAAAGAACTACATGTGGTTTTTTCTTTAGAGTTTGGGGTTTTTTCAATGCATCAGTATGCATACAGAAAGGATGGATTGGTATGAAATGGTTAAATTTCTCTAAAGGGATGGAGTTCCCAGAAGTTTTTATTCCTTCAGCTGATGCTGATAGACAATCCTCGATGCGCAATACCTTTCAAAATAAGGTCACAGACATGAGACAGATTAGGGCCTAATTTTCAGTTATATTTTAAAAAAAGGATCTGGGTTACAGTCTTGAGAAGTAGAGTACTTGTGAGAAGTCTGTATTGTCTTTCTGCTCTGTGTAACAGAGTGGCATGCGGTATTTTCTGCAGGTGCACACATTCACTTTACATCCACTCTGAATCAGCATGTGCACATCATACAATACTCAGCAATGTTGCTGCCCTCTTTGAATGGGTTTAGGCAGTTATGCCTAGGTCCATGGATGTATTTAGGTGCCTGATGACCAATGCAATCAGCAGGAGCTGGGTGTTTAATTATCTTCACATACCCAGGACAGAATAGTGTTCTACAACTTTCTGGAACTATCAAGGGCAATGCCAAAACCAGTGACTGCTGTGGACAGCAAGGCTGGGACCCTGCTCAGTAATGCTGCAAGGCACACTGTGAATACAGCTAGGATAAAAGGGCACCCCTCACCTGCTAGGATCCCCTCCTAGAAGCCAACACAGCCACGGCTCTCAGTCTCCACAGGACATTCAGAAAAGCAAACCTGCACCAGCATGTACCCAGAGGAGCCCCACCACACCCAAACATGCAAGAGCAGCTGCACACACCACCCAGCTGTATCACAGAGCCCGTTCTTCTCCATTACCACATGGGATCAGGCCCTGCTTCTGCTTGAAGCTGCCCATGTGCTTGTATGGGCCTGTACTTCAGATGCAAACCTGTGCATGAATTATTCAAAGGTATCTATAAAATTAGTTTTGAAAATTGTAAAATATTGATCTGATGACAGGCTGGTCATATCTCCCATGGTTTCATTAACTCAAATGAACCTGAAGAATCAGGAAACATTTTGGTTTAGTTTCTCAATGGACCACTGAAAAAGAAATGTATTCTTCCTGGTGCTTCACCTGTGAGCAATCAGGTCTGCAGGCAGCACTTCTGCCATCTCCCTAAGCCACGGAAGGGCAGACATCGGATAAGGGGGCAACACTTGGGCACTGCCCCTGACATGGCCAACAGAGCTGCCCTCTGGCATTGGTACTTAAAACAGCTTGGGTGCATTTCTCATTTGAGTCCCAGTTCTGCCACTGCCAAGTTAACAAGAGTTTGTGATGGAGCATGTTCAGGCTTCCAACACATTAGGAATAATGCTAATGGTATTATATGTTTTGTCTGCATTATGGTCTGGTGCTTAGAAAATAAACATCTTGGCTTTGTCTCAATGTTTATCTTCAATAAATACCTCAGCTTTGTCTCAACAATTATCTGTCCACAGCAGACCATTATCCAGTAGCAACATATAATTAATTTAACAGTACTGTTTAAAATATATCCTCTTTGTGCTGCAGAGAAAGGAGTTGTATGTAGGAAATGTCAGGGGCCTCATGTACTCTTGGAATTAAAACAGAAATTAAGTCATTCGAGCTATTTTTTATCCTCTCAGCTTTTGTTTTCCCATTTCTTGTTTTGCACAATACAAGCTCTCTCTGGCTTGTGAGGAGATTGCAATTGGAGAAATCTGGATGGCTTCCAGGCAAAGCATATTTTAGGGCAGTCCTATGCCAGGGGCTATTGCAGGTGATAATAACTGATAAAGGTCCAACATATCACCTGAATCTGCTTCAAACTGATGACAGGGCTTTGTGAACAGGTGGGCGTTGGGCTTCTTTGTATCTTCTAAGGAAAAGGTGTGAGAAGCTCCTGGTGATAATTGTTAAATATTAACATCGTGTTGACATTTAAATCTGATTGCATGCAAGTCAGCAAGACACCTAGAAATTAGCAGGGTATTTAAAGAAAAAAAAAATTCCAGTAATTTCTGGAGTGTCGGAGCACTGTTGGGGGAGACACTGTTGTGACTCCAGTACTGCATGCAAGCAGCCCAGGCAGCAGCATCGGGGAGAAAACAGCTCTCTATTACACATCAGTCTTTTTGTTGTCTGCATTCTGTACTGAGCCAAATATGCTGTTAGCACTTAGCAAATAGGGTGGAGGATCTATTCTCTCGTGCATCTACAAGTCCAGAGAAACTCTGTTAAGGTTGCAGAAGTAAATAAGATCACAACCTGACTTGTACTCATGACCAGTTAAACTTTAGCAAAGATCGGAAATAGCAGGACCACTGTGAGTTAAAAGGTTGCAGTGATGAAAAGTGGCTGAAGAGGAATGGATGGTGAAAAAACTGAACAAGTAGAGCCCTAGTGTGGATAGAAACAGTACTTGAGGTTTGCAGACAAAATCACTATGGCTAGATCCAATAAAGGATACAGGTGTCTGGGGCGGGGGGAAGAGAAGCAGGAATGCTCAAACTGTTTGAGGCACTTGCAACCAAGCCTGGTATTTCCAAAACTCATTTGGTACCTCACTATCAAACCTCAGCATTCCTGGGCCTCTGTGGAGCCCACGCTCACCACCATCTCACACATGCTGACCTCTCAGTACCTATTTCATGCTCACACCTGAGTGGCAACTCCAGACTAGGAATTCTAGCATGAAGGGCTCAGTCTAGTCAATGCACTCTGAATACACCTCAGCATTGAATTTCATGCAGAACACACACACACAGGATCCTGTGCCTTGTAAGGGAGTCCAATATCTTCTAAACTAACCAGCAGTTCACTTTTACCAGCTTTGGGACTTAATGCTGGTGGCACAACCCACATGAGCAGACAGCATCCCCTGAAGCAAAAAGCTGTCTCCATCCTTATCCTTATCAGGCACCAGTACTGCAGCCAGAGCTGGGGAGATGGGGATGGAGGTTGCTCTCTAGTCTGTATTACAGCAGCATGAGGAGGTTTCATGTGGTAATTTAGAGAGGCTCCCTACAGGAACAGTTCTAGTGATACTCTCCATCTTTTCCAGGAACAATCAGATGACAATGCCACCTGGGCTGACATTAACCTACAAGCCACTGGTCAGGCCCAACAAATTTGGCACTTGCTCATTCATTAGGAGAGATAAGCTAGAGGTTCTCCTACAGAGCTCTGTTATCTCTGCTAGGTAGACAAAATTAAGTTTAAGATACGTGATTCAGCCTTGTGCTTCAGGAATACTGGTGGGACAAGGGGGTCTTTGTTTACATTCCTCTTAAGTATTTTATCTGATGTGAAGTGCTTGGATAGTTCAGTCAGCAAGGACACACCCACATGAAATGATAAAGCAGTCAATAAATCAGGTCCCTGAGTAGGAGCAATGTGACATGCTTGGAAAACTGCACACAGGCAACAGATTTTTTACATGAACTTCAATACAGCCAAAAGTGAAGTCATTCATTAGAGGACAAATCTTTCAGGTCATTTAATGGAGCTCTTAGAAACAGTGAATCTGCCGGCAAGATAACCCAAAAGGAGGAAATGTTTGCTTCAACAAAAGTAATCCTTGAGTGTATGAACCTGGGAACTCTGGATGCTATGGACAAAGTCTGTGACTGGTCTCAGTTCAAAAGTGTCCTGGCCTCACACATACAAGTCAAGAGGCTTCTGATGAGAGTTCACTGAATGGCTGAGGACTGGAAAATGTGTCTTAGAGCAAGAGTTTCCAAAAGTTGACGCTCTTCAGTAGAGCAAAGGGAAAGGTTCATATAGGTGTAATTTGGGAGTACCTGTATTTGAAGCAAAACTTTGGAGTGGGTTCTCACACACATCTGTCTAGACGATCTGCCTTAGAAATAAGGCATGTGGTTTCAGCACATGCTGAAGAAAAATTAACTGCTGGAACAATTTACATGGAGCAAAGGGTAGATTCTTCATCACTGCGCATAATTTAATTAAATTTGGTTCATTTATGCAAAGAAAATCAATAGTTCAAACAGGAACAAATGCAGAGAAACCCTTTGATCCATGTTATGCAGAAGAGCATGTGAGATGATTAATTCTAGATATCAGTCAATGAAAAGTGGGTCATGTCACACTCTGCTGCCCCTTCACTCTCCATCCCTCAGCACCAGGTCTTGAGCAGTGGCAGCCAAGTGAAGCCTCTCCAGTACTGCCTTCCTCCACCCAAGATGGGGAATCCAGGACCAGCAGGAATGGGAGAGAGAGATAGGCAAGAAGATTTCAGTGCAAGAACAGAGCTTGGAAATTCAGGAATTAATACCATGTTTTCCTTGGGTTGCATAACTAATTGTTGAGCAAGAGAAGAGTGCAGATGTGGGCTGGTAGGATCTAGAACAAATTAATTAGAATTAAGAGTCTGAGGGCCAGCTGGAAACTTCCTACTCTCAGGAGGCCAGAGAGTTCTTACAGAAGACGATATCACTCTGTCCATCTAAATGAACTGGCAACACACATTGCCTGCCTTTCTCTATTACACACACAAGAAAATAAAATAGAAACATATACTTTTTAAAAATACATCATGACACTAAAATAATTCCCATGATTAGGACAGTGCAGAGTTTTCTTCACTTCTGGGGCTCAGAGTCTTGTGTGAGATCCAAATCCTACAAGGCAGGCAGTGATCCCCTCTGACCAACCTTGAGTGTGTTGTCTCGTGACTTTGTGAATGCATCCATCGAGGATGTTGCAGTGACCTCTTTTGGTAAGCTGTGTGTGTGTGTGTGTGTGTGTGTGTGTGTGTGTGTGTGTGTGTGTGTGTGTGTGTTTGTGTGCTTCTTCTCAAGCTACTCTTTGCATGATATCTTCCAGGAGATGCAAAAGCAAAATGAGTTCCAAACCAGTGCTAATTGCCTAGAAGGTAGTCAGAATATCACCACTTCTTACAAATAAAAAAAAAAATCCTCTGCCCATTTTCACAGTGTTAACACAGCACTAGCATAACACTTCAGCCAACAAAATTTGTCAAAAAGCCAGTCTAGATTAAACAAAATATGTGATCCCTTAGTACTCAAATCTCCTGTTTCTTTAAAGAATAGCGCTTCATTAGAGTCATCTTTAGTGAATTAGTCTCCTTTGACAATGATATTACAAATCCTAGCATAAAATTAAGATAGAACCCTACACAAGCTGTGAATGCTCATGCCTGCATTTGCTCACTTCTCTGACCTCCCTGCTGCTCATCCTGGGCACAAGATGTATTTCAGCCATTTAAATTTGCACTCCAGGCTTTATCAAACTATTCTTCCCACCATCCCCACCCTGACCTGGAGGAAGTACTGTCTTTAGGACATTCTGCAAGTCACCAGTGGTGTTGCAACATGCCTCTCCACCTTTATGTTGCTGGACAGGTAGATAAAGAACCTACCCCATGCTCCCATCTGGATAAAGAGAAGCTTTAGAAAGGACAAGGAAGCACTGGCACACGTTGCCTGCAGCACTGGTGGAGTCTTTAAGAACTGGTTTGACTGGCGTCTGTCAGGATGCAGGATACAGGCTCAGTTTGTTCTGCCTTCCAACATTGTTTTTCTGAATCTAGGCTGAAATTCTGCTCTTGACAAACTGTTAAGAATATCTGCCTGTTCCCTGCAGCCTGGGAAACTGAGGAGACACAGTGGCAACAGGCATTGAGGGAGGGGATTGCAAGTCATGGTAATCACCGTAGAAGAACATTTGACCCTTATCTACTACTGTCCAGATACTACAGTAATTGGTATTAACTGACATGTGAATCTTCAACCCCAAAATGAGCAACAGCTTCCAGACTTTTATGACTTGCATTATTTTTAGCTGCTTACACAGCCCCCATGATTGATCTGCCTGGAGTGGCTCTGCTGCAAGCCCCGCGGGAGGGGACGGGTAGGGGTTCATGGAGACACATATTTCCATGGGCGATAAGCTCGCATCTGTTTTGAACCGTAAAATGGAAGCTCGTTGTGAAATCCTGTCGGAGCATACCTTTTAAATGCCAAACAAGCACAGCATCAGCAGCACATAAAGAAATATTTGAAAGGCCCTGGCGGGAAGCCAAGAGAACGTGGCTAATGTTTCACCTAACCTCACCCCCTCGCTGGCTGGCTGTGCCCCGGCAGCCTGGCCTGTGTGACGTGAGCCTCCGAGCTCCGGCAGGCAGCTGCTCCTTGACTGCCGGCACTGTCTGCCCTGCTGGCAGCAGGACAAGGGAAACAAAGAGGCTGCAGCAGCCGAGCTGGGGCGCGGCGCGGCCGGGAGGACAGCGCGGCCNCGCTCCGGCCGCTCCGCACCGCGCCCTCCGGGAGGGGCCCAGCGCCGGGCAGACACAAAGTGTGGCTCTTTCACATCAAGCCGGCCTCGCTGCTGGAGAGGTGTGGGAAAAACTTGTCAGGCTGTGCCTTTCCTTCGGAAAAATCCACTTTCGCTCCCCAGCCGCCAGTCCCTTGTCCTTTACATGCACCTAGTAATTTCCCTTCTCTTTCACACCCCTAAATACCCTCTCTTAAGCACAGAACAGTTTATTTTTCAATAATCTGTATTAAAGTAATTATCCAGAGGCCTGTCCCAGCAGTCCAGCTCTGGAATTCTTGTTTTCTCTGAATAATTACTGTGTCCTTACTTTGTAAAATTAGTACCCACCCCAGACACAAAAACCTGCCAAACACCTGCTATAGTTCTGTTGCTATCACTGGCTGGCAGCTCAAGTTGAAAATGGAGCTGACAAGCACGACATGCCAAGAGAAACATTCTGTATGCAGGAATTTGGACTTACTGGATGTGAATAGTGTTAATTATTGATTGATTGTATTCACCTCAGTTCAAGTGAGATTTTTAGAATTGTCCTTTTACCTGCCTTAAAGTGTAAACCATGGTTAATGGGGTAGTAGAGGCACAAAGCTTTTCAGAGGATTTAGAGAAAACCCTCTTTTGTGTAGCATCAACCTAAGTGACAAAAGTATTTCAGATCCTAAATAAAAAGAAGCAAGACATTTTCTACCAGGTGTTGACCAAAAGCTTGGAGTTTAAGCCATAAATCACCAGCAATATGGTCTCATGACATAAGCAGGAACATAGTGGCAAAGCAGTTGCCGAATGGCAGCAAAACAGAAATACAGATCAGAGACTGGTAGGAGACTAAAACCAAATGTGATTCTTCTTGCAAAGAATATATGAACTGACAGGAGGAAAAAGATCTAAAAATTAATACACAGTTTGGCCAAAACCAGATACAGAATTAAAATCAACTTAATTTTTGAAGGTTTGGATTTGTTTGCTTATTTGCTTAATACATTTCTTTTTGATCCAGCTGTTTTTCATTTTGGTTAGTTTCATTTTGAGGCAAAAGTGACGAAACCCCACAAGAAGGGAAGTTCTTGTGGTTTTACACGGGCATCCAGAAGCAGAGTAATGGAAAACCAACAATAGACAGGAAGGACTGGAAAGTGTGTGAGACTTTTCCCAAACTCTGCCTAGTTCTGCAGACTGATGGTATATCATAACACACAGACTTTTCTTTGGGTTATAGCGGCTGCATACAGACCTTGTGTAGGCACAGGGAGATGTTTGTGATAAACTGAAGAGTGCCAAAGTTGAGTTGCCTTTGGAGGCACAGTGATCCATCTCTTTTGAACCCCCCTCCTTGTGCTCCTTCCAAGGTCTCCAGTCTTTGTGTTCCATCAGCCATAGGACTCTCCTTGTGTTCAACCAGAAGGGCTGGAGACAAGTGTCTGTGCTCTCTTCCCTGCTTGAGCACCCATATCATGTCAGGAACTGCCTGGCTTTAACATTTGTCAGAGGTTGTATTAGCATTGTGTAAGTCTGGGCCAATCTCCTAAACACTGTAGAACTACCATTTTTTAAAATTCCTCTTCTCAATAAAAAATTGTGAGTGCCAGAGGAAGTGCATTGCTCTAGATGGTGTTTTACTTGAGCTGTTTCTCTTTGTGTTATCACAGGTACTTTCTGTAGCAAAAATATGCATATGTGAGTCTGTCTATCAGTCTGTCTAGTGAAAATATGTTAAATTTGTTTTACAGGCAAATCAACACAGACTTTTGAACACAGTCTAAACTCTTCTCATCCAGCAGCCCTGCACATGCAGAAAGAAAACAGAATGAGCTCTGAACCTTGGACAGGCTATGCCCAGTCAGGACCACTCAGTGCACCAGTCATCAGCATCAGAAAAGGAGAAAAAATGTTCAGGAACTCACCCCTGTCTAATCTCCAGGCAGGTACAGAACAAGCAGTGCATGAGGAAAAGGCAGTGTGTAGAGACTAGCTTATACCCTGAGAATAAAATTGCACATTTTTCCCATGCAGATTATGGAAGTGTTTTGAGAAATGGATAAAAATTACTTTTCTCCCCTGCCCCCACCCACCCAAGTGCAGCTAAACTCTCAGTTTCATTGAGCATGCATGTTCCTTCTGTCTGTGATGCACATAACCTGCCACCACTCAGGTATGGCCCTGCCTTGTGATCTGTAATGCCTATGCAGAGATGCAGGAAAAGCTCACAGAAAGAGGAGCTTTACTTCACAGAAAGAGGAGCTTTGCTTCACAGAAAGAGGAGCTTTGCTTCACAGAAAGAGGACTGATTTGCCTGCAGTTGTAAATTTCAGACAGAACTCAGCCTATAAAGCAATAACTAAAAGTTTAACCATCATTAACCATCTATCATTAATATTCATCAAGTAGCTACAGACCAGATCTTCCCCATGCTAAAGTCACCTTACCTTTAAGTCTTTGAGGAGGTGTTAGCCACTTGCTCCGTTTCTGGGCTGAACCCTGGAAGTGTGAAATGGATTTGTCATGCCATCCAACCTTGCTTGTTTCCCCACCCAGCAGCAGAGGACATGGGGGTGTGTGTGCATCACAGGAAGGATGTGCATGGGATGTGTGCTAGCTGGGGTGCATGCAGGAGCCAAAGGGTTGCCATGGGGGGCTCAGCACATCCCCTGGGGACACCTCTCCTGTCCCACCACCTACACAATACTACTAAATACAGTGGGAACATGTTTCTGGGTCACACTGAAGCTCCCTGGAACTCTCTTTCCAGTTGTCATATGCAAGAAAGCCTCTTTCTTATACCACTCTGACAAAAATAAAACAGTCTCACAGGATAAATCCTACTTTACGCTGAAATCTGAGATGACACTGGTGGTTTCAGGAGGGGAGCTTACACTTCTACATCTTTCCACTTCCAGAAGAAAACTATTTTCTCTACTAAAGTAGGGAGCAGAGAATCCCAGATGTGTCTGGAGCTATGTGATTAATCAGTAGCTGATGTGCAATACCATGAGAAGAAAATCTGTGTTTATCTGGAGTTAAAAAGTAAAAAATCACTTGGGAAGAGGGTAGGAGGGTGGATGGGCATAAAATATTTTATTTCATTCCATTAATAGTTTGAAAAATAAGTGTGACTCAATGCAACCTTCAATGACTTCATTTTGAAAGGCCCAAAATATATAATTCTGAAAAGAGTTATTTTAAGAATTTAAAAAATATTTCTCACTGAATTCAGGAAAACATTCTCAATATTTTCAGTCAAATCAGGACTGCATTTGGGTCTTACTACATAAATCTAAAAAACAATCACATTAAGCTGTAAAAAGAAATCCAATTTTGGTTTGGGATTAAAAAGCAGAAGTGTTTTATTTTTGTGGATATAATCAAGTTTTATACTCCTTTATTGTTCTTACATCAAAGGACTAAAAGATTTAATTTCATTACATTTTGGTAGACCTTTCATGTCGTATTTTACTTTTTACTTTACAAATTGAACCCCCAATCATCACTGAGTTATTTCATAATATTTCTGGAAGTTTTGACAGTGAAATTCCTGGGAATTTTTTA
The DNA here is from genome assembly GCA_013399225.1 of Rhipidura dahli. Classification (NCBI taxonomy): domain Eukaryota; kingdom Metazoa; phylum Chordata; class Aves; order Passeriformes; family Rhipiduridae; genus Rhipidura; species Rhipidura dahli. The sequence goes on along the minus strand of VXAC01008360.1, from coordinate 111,487 downwards.
ATCAGTGCAATTGAATATTTTGCCTTTTAATCAGTCATTCATTTCCTAGATTACTTGCTCAGCTTAAGTATTCAGCAAGCATTTTTAAGAGAAGCAATTGTTTCTTAAAGTTTCAATACCCTGTTCCATCTGCTGTGGATGGAAAAACTCAAGAACATGATTTCTGAGACCACCCAAAAAGTCATGGAGAAAAAGAAAAGGAAGACTAGAATTGTGAACCTTCTTGTTGTTTTTGTATTGTGAGCTTTATTTGTACAGCTCAGAATACAGCCATCTGAGGAGTTTAGTGTGCTCTCATGAAAAAAATATTTGTACTACAGAGCAGTATGTTTCCAGCTTCCTAAGCAAAGTTTAAGGATATATTTCTTTCTCTGTGGATTTAATGGTCTGCCAGAAGTATAAGGACATAACTTTAAAAAAAAAAGTTTATGTATTTAGTTGGCCCTGAGATGAGCTCAGTTGCTTAGAGCAGGGTGCTAATAACACTGAGGTTGTGAGCCCAATCCCAGTGTGAGCTATTCACTTAAGAGTTGGACTTGATGATCCTTCTGAGTCCCTTTCAACTCAGAATATTTTATGATCTTAGTCCCATATTTTAGCTTTTGGTACACATTTGTTTCAACTCTCTTTTGTTTCATGTCAATGTACTAAATATTTTTTCTGCACAGGCTACAAATGAACAGCTGGTTAAAAGACGTATTTAATTACCCTCAGTAGAATGGCCGTCTTTCCTATCATCTGGTACCAAGCGACACTGGACATTTTACTCTACTGAAGAATTTCCTGTCTTTATCAAGCCAGACTCCAGGCACACTTTTCAGCAGAGAATAATTAAAAAGGGAGGACCCCATGCAAAGGAACCACAATTTATCAGTGTAAAACCTACAATAAATTAAAACTGTTTACTCTGAGTCATTTTAGCTATCAGAGGAGCTTCCACACCATTTTGTCATGCTAAGATACATTCCTAATTAATCATTGCATGCACATGCACATGCCCCTGCACTTGATCAAATAAATAGTTCTCGACAGCTACATCCTCATGCACCCTTTGCTCCCCATACTTACAAGCCTTTCACAGGATGTTTAGACAGGAGGAAGGAGTGCAAGACACCAGCATGACAGTGCTTATGTCAGTCTGGGGGCTACATGAGTCTGCTTTTCAAAAGGGGATATTTCTCATATCCACTGCTTTGTATCACATCAAAAATAACAAATGGGAGTGCTGGGTCAGAAATTAAAGTTTTACAGAAGAACTACTTCAACAAACTCTAGCCATGGCAACATACATATAGGGATAAGAGAAAGATAAGGGTTTCCTCAAATATTTGGCTTTTAGAAGTGTGGAAAAAGAGATTCAAGGCCTGTGGGGAGGAATAGATGAGACCCCTTTCCTGCCAACCTGGGAGAGCAGGGACATGTTTCTGCCATTTTAACTGAAAGGAGAGGATGTGCTTGGTGTAAAGGTTTGGGAAGTGGAGCTGGCATGGTTTATCTGGACACCAAGGTGACAATCACAGGATGAAGAAAAATGGCATAACTGGAAGTAAATTAATGCCTGTAATGCAGAGCAGTGGTAAAGAGTCAGGTTATTGGGAGGTAGGAGCATGTTAGCAAACAAAATGAAAGGTATTAGAGATGGTGACAGAGAAGAGCAGTCCTGGGAAGTGTATCTTGGAGGCTGGAATCTGGACTTTATGACTTTTTAGAAAAACTGAGTGAATAGGTGAAATAATGGAAATGGGAGTATGGAAAGAGCCTGTCAATCATATTCCATTTCCAAGCCTGGTTAAATAGGAATTTATTTATACCAAATAGTGGTAGATGGCTGCAGCCGACATTCTGATAACCCCCAAAGCATTTTCTATCTATAGAAGTGCACAATGAAGGCTACTTAATATGGCCTTCATTTCAAATTGAGCAGATTAATTTAATAGAGTGCAGCCTTTTGCCAGGAGACAAAAGACAGGGAGCTGTGTAAAGCTGAATATGAAATACTGAGGAGTCTACTTCTGACTGGTACTTAAGGCTCTGTTTTACAGTCATGGACTTTGGAGGAAATGCTGTACATAAAAAAAAAAATAATAAAGAGCAGAAGGTGCTTTTCCCATATAGTCTATTACTTCCTGCAATTCATAAGAATTCTTTCCTTGTGCATAAAGGTCACCTTTCATTTATGTACGTATCTGTTTGGTTTGCTGAAAAGAGTATCCTGAAAACATATTAAAAATATGAAAGGAAATGTAAAATTAGGGGTAAAAGAATGTGTCTCATGGCAGGACATCTATAAATAATGACTATTAAAGAGAGTTGGCCATTGAAACTGCTCCATACAGAAATATCCTCATGGTAGTACTGATCACAGATACCTGTTACCACAAGGAGACTTTAAAACCACAGGCCAACACTGCTCACTGCTGTTTGAATGGCCAAAAAAAAAAAAAAAAGTGAGGATGTGAAGAGAGATTTGAAACTTTGCAGAATAATGCTGTAACAGACAGACAACCAAAAGGAGAACCAACAACCTAGAAAACAAGGGAGCAAAGAGAGACTCATTTAAATTATTGGATGCATTCAAGAGCAAGTGTTTTAGTATTCATGTCCCCATAACTTTTCTGTGCATAACTACTTCCATCTTAGGCAGAGCCAAGATCCCAGATGACCCCAGCAGGACCCAGCAGATGACTGGGCGGCATGATGGTGGTGTCCCTGTAACCTAAATGTATGAGATGCATACAGACAGGGAGAGGGCATGAGTTGGGATCAACATATTCTCACCTCATGCTGAGCACAGGGGATTTGATGGGTCTGCCTGGGGTGCACAGCAGTGAGAAGCCTGCACTGGCCAGCAGTGGATAGGTACCCCACCTCTAGCAGCAGCAGCAGCGAGCTGCAGAACCACTCACTGCCTGCCCTGGAGGGGCCATGAGCAGAACTATTTTTCTTTTGACTGGTGATTCTGGTGTTCTCACTTTGATGACACCTCTTTAGCAAACTTCTCCCCCATCCTTGCTCTGTGAAGGAAATACGTGATTAAAAGCAGTGATTAGTGGAATTCATAAGCCCTTTCACAAACAGTAGCAAAAGATTATATTTGCAACCACTCCTTGCAAATATTAAAAAAAAAGTGAACAAAATATGGCTTAAAACTAAACCTTCATCAGCTCATTTCCATCACTGTTACTTAATGATCCCACGACTTGTGAGCGAAATTCTGTAACAAGTTGATCAGCACTGAGATGCTGCCACTGGAGCTGCAGAGCCCTGGCTGTCTTCTCATGCACAGTGCACCCACAGGTGTGAGGGTTCTCTCCTTGACTTGAGGTGTACACAAAACTAAAGTGTGCTTCAAATCCTCCCCAGCTTGCAACCACTATCCAGAGGATCTTGAACACTAAGAAATATTTTACGTAGTAGTGAACATCTTGGTGACCATCAGGAACTCACCCCAGGAGTAGGGCGGGGGTGATGCCAGTGAGGCACCTGGTAGAGCAGGAAGAGCTGTGAAGGAGAGCAGCTGCTGCAGTTGGTCAGAACTGTGCAGAGCAGGACTCCTGAGGATGGAGGGAGGGACAAAGCACAAGTGGGTGGTGGGTGAGCAGCTCTGCAGCACCTCAGGAGGCTGTGGCAGTGTGGATGTGCAAAGGTGAGGTTGCTCAAGTAAAACAATTAGGAAAGTAGTGTAAACCAGCAAGACCTTTAAAATCAAGATTAATATCAAGCCTATATATTTTAGAAAGTGCTGTTAGCATCAGATTTCTTCAGTTGCAGTGGTAGGGAGTGGACGTGGCAAAGCATCCAGCTATCCCTATAGACAAAGGTGCTGAGACCAGGCAGCTGAAAGGGATCTGCACAGCAGAAGGATATCGGGGTGTGTCAGCAACGGGAGCAGAAGGACAATGCAGAGCTGCAACTCCCTTCCGCCCCTGCCCCCTCTGCCAGACATCCGGATTCCAGGCGCAAAAGGGCAAAGCCATTTTTTTTCCCCTTGAATAGCTTTTTGGGACTCTGGGAGGCTGCTCTGGAGACTGCCAAAGCCCTGCCGCCGCCCAAACAAGCTGCTAGCTCTAGGTTCAATTAATGATGCACTTGGTGGTAACTGCAGCAGAACTGGAACCAGACGTGGTAGTAAAATATCTTGAGCCTCTTTCCATCCCCCCTGCCCCGCCCCTTATTTCCCTAGAGCAGCTGATTTGTCACTTGCAGGTGAAAGAGCCGTGGCTCTGCTGTCAGAGGGATGTATTTCTAGTGTAATGATGCATGACAGACATGTAATGATGCATGATGTGTGTCCTAGCTCCTTTTTTTTCCTCCTCTTGCTTTTTCTTAATGCATTTTCAAGTAAAGTTTTGTTTCCATTTAAAAAAAAAAAAAATCCAGTGGAATTTAAACAAACAAACAAACAAACAAAACCCCCTAACACTCAGAGTTTCCTGTTCAGGAGGTTCCCCAAACAAGCAAACATGCAGCACTTCTCTATGGCATATGCATACGCTTGGATTTCCACCCTCCTGGAGACTGGTCAACTGCATGGTATGCAAAATCTTTGCCTGGAAACCATTTATTAAATATTATTAATATATTATTAATTAGTACTACTCAACGTCTTGCAGACAACTTCAGGTCCTGACCTAGTAGCAGGGGAATAAAACCACTAAGCAGTACCATGTAATTTTTTTTCTTTACTTGATAAAGCCTTTGGATAATAAAAACTGTGTATGCCTTTCAATTTGCTACATTTTAAATAGCCATTCAGCATTGCTTTTATTTTTCTGTACATTTAAATGTGCTGTTGCAGTGTGAATTTTTTATTGCTGTTACCACATATGTCATTGTCTTCAGGGTACAGAATTCCATAAGGAAAACTTCTTTTGAAAGTGGGTTTTGGCTGGCTGGTTGACAGGTGCTTGGTAGACAGGTACTTAGACTGCCATAGTCCAGTGTTTCCTCTGGGCTTTGTGTGAGGTCTACACACCCAGTCCATGATCAGTCCACCTTCTCCTTGGCTGCACAGCCCTGGCTGGGGGAAGCTGCAGCATCCTCAGGAGGTGAGTGTATGCCTGTGGACACCCTTGGCAAAGGGGACACCTTGCAGAGATGCCAAGAAGCCCATTTTGTCAGTTTTCACACAGTTTTCCAACATGATAAAAGTAAAAGTCACCTCTTTGATTAACCATAACTTCATAGTTACTAGCAATAGAGAACTCTAAGATAACTGGAGGAGGTATATAACGAAAGCTAGAGAATAATAAAATCAAAAACCTTTTAAAAAAACTCCTGTGAGCTGGGACTAAATGGCAAGTCCCAAATTCCACTAAAGTTATTAAGTGTGGGGTGCAGGGGGTGTTAAGAAGCCTGTATGTCCTGCTGGAGGGAAGCATTTACTTAAGAGAAATCTATTATTTTTCATTGCCATTAGTACTGGGCTGTGGCCTGAATCCAAGTCAGGGACCAGTTCTCAGAAGGGAATTAGAAGGCAGAGCCAATAACCAAGTGCCAGAATTATTCTGCCAGCTCTGTAAGCATGCCACCAGCTATAGCTGGGTGGAAGCTGCCCACACACCAGGAGGTCCTTGCAGCATCCAAGCCAGTGGAGATACCAGGCTCAAGGGAACCAAATACAATAAAACAGGGTGTGTTACTAAACAAGACTCAGAATGAGCTTGAGCTCTGTCTGACTGTGGGATCCAGAGCTGCAGTGACAGGACAGTGGTCAAGACAGCTGTGTGCCCTCTGAAAGGGCTTCAGTTTGACCTCACCATTTTCACAGGATGCTTGAAGATCAGTAAAACCAACAAATCCAGCAGAGACAAAAACAAGTCTCCCTAGGTCAGAATCAGGACAGTCTCTGCAATTGTCCATTTATGGGTTTTTTTGCTTGTAGACCCCCATTGGACAAAACTCCAAAGTCCCTAGTTCTGATTTTACACTCTTAATTCAGGACTATTTGCTGAAAGTTACAGGTCTAAACATTCTGATAGTTTTGACTTGTGGTACACAAAGTTGCTTAAAAAAACCTTGGTTTATTTTGTTTTCTCCAATGGAAAATTATCTTCAGATAATAATCCTATTATTAGGGTGAGGGGGTTTTTTTGTTGTTTGTTTTGGTGTTTGGGGGGTTTTTTCTTTAAAATCTGGTTGTCTCTGATGGAAGGTTTTGTTCCTTGAGAATTTTTTCTCACTTGGAACCAAAATATCCAAAATATCCCACATTCTGTAACCACAAACAGAACAGCAAAGCTGAGCACTGCAGTTTCCAACCTCTTGGTCCCGCATTACCCACAGACACGAGGGAAGCCTGGAGAAAAAGAGATTGTAAATTTGGCTGCTCCCCTAAAGCACTTCAACTTGCATTTCCTATCTTCACATGTGGCCAATTCCCAAATGGTCAAAGGGGTCACACAAAGGAAACTGAGTACTAAAATAAGTTTCCCATTTAACGTAGCTCTGCACCTTGTGAAAACACATTCCACAGACAGACAAGTCACAGCAGAGGGAACAATGTCTTGTTAAATGTTTTAAAAGCATATCAACTTCCAAGGTTCCCAGTGGGAAAACTGAGCCTAAACCTTTAATATTATTCCACGTAGTGGCATAATTCACTGCTGATTTCTGTCTGCAAAATTTTTCAGAAAATCTCATGGACATGAACATCTGTAAATTATTTTTAAATACAAGATGTGCCTGGGTTGATCCTAGCTGAGGGGTTACTCAGCAGTGGCCTAGACACACAGAGCCAAGAGCTGCTGGGAGAGGGCAGCAAGTGGGCAGGTAACCTCAAAGCACAGTTCACACCTGGGAATTTCAAAGAAAGATGGAGGCTTCTCCTCAGGGAGATGGACTTTCACTCCCTTTCATGTGCAACTGCTGGTGAGCAAAGAAATAAATAATGCACCCAGTGGAAGATGCTCATCTTCTGAGCTACCCTAATCAGCTCTGGCCACATTCTCAGTGTCCTGGGAGCTGCTGAGACCTGTGGAGCCCTGCAGACTGCAGGGCATGCCTTGGAGCAGAGATGAGCTAAAGGGCAGCTCCCCAAGGAGCAATGCACACACCCCTGTGGTCCAGCCCCTGTACCCTGTCACACATATTCTACCTCTGCCAATGCTCTCCATCTGCATCTTTAACTCCACTCAGCTTTCTTACTGCAGTTCCCTTTCTAAATCAAAATAAATCTGTGTCCCTTGGTATCCATATGAATACCCCTCTTCACAGGCCTGGAAAAGTTCTGCTGCCACTATCACATTGCAGCAAACTGCCTCTCTCTTCAATCCAGGACCCCATTCAGAAAGGGCTTCTTGTTCACCTCACTCTGCACATTTTTTATTACCTTTCCTTGCATGCTTTCTGCTGCCTCAGCCAGGACCTCTTTTCTCCTGGCCATCTCTGAGTGCAAGATAGGAGAAAAAGCCACGTATTTTTTCTTCATCTAAACAACAAACATAAGAAAAAAAAATTATGATGCCTGCTTGCCACAGGGTTATTCAGTGTTGTAACTGTCAAGCTTAAATTTAATCTTATTTTCAATTGTAACTTGATATTCTGCCTAGTTCTTATATTTAGAAGCCAACTAGCAACCACTGGACCAAAAAAAAAAGCTATAAGCTTTACAGCTCTGGCATAAATGGTTAACATTTGGGGAGTAAAAGACCTGCTGTAGTTACTAAAATTAATTTCCTTTTTGTTCTTTTCTCTCTTGGTTCCTATCTCCACATTCTCCATATATTTCCTTCTAGATCTTCCTCTGAATTCCCCTTCTCATCTTTTTAATTTTTGTTCTGGATTAATTTTTCTGAAATTAAAAAAAATCAGGGACTTGCAAGCATTTTCCTTTATAAAGGTCACACAATTGTTTGCACTGGACTACAGCTGTAAAATGAGACAAGTTGTGTTCATCTGACACCAGCAGCAGAAAGTAACAGATAAGAATGTGCACAAGTGGAGCGTGGGCACCCGCACACCCATCCTTGGCCACCAGCTGCCATCTGTTCCACCTAGGATACCTGCACCATTTAATGTAGGGTTTTGTGATAACTTGAAGTCCCCCAAAACACCAGGCTATGGAGCCTAATCCACAGTTTAGTTTTATTTTGCCTATCTTTCTAGGCAGTCGTTTCTTGTTCCAGACCAATTCAGTGACATCACCTGCATCCTCTTAAGGTTGTCATTTCAGCTGCTCTGTTTTCAGTGCAAATTTCCACTTAAGACTCTGCTCCTGACCTTCAAGACTTCCATAAAATTTCACAAGAAACTGGTCAGTGACCCAAGGTCTCACAGAAATTACTTTCTTAAATAAATTTAGCAGGATGTGATGCCCATAAACTCTCTAAAGACTCAAAGAAAGGAAGAACCTCATTTTTACAAAAATAAGGCATACTGGGTAGATCAAGGAATCTGTTCATCAGTCCCATTTATGAGTAATGAGGTGAATATTAACAGCAGAGGCTTCAGGGACATTTTATATTTGAATGCTGGTGGAAGAGTAACTCCTCTCTCTTTCTGGAGTAATGAATTTTTAATTCAAAATGTAACTGCTCATACTGGGGAAACTTAATAGCTTGGTACATTGCATATTCACCTGGGATACATATATCATGGGGTTTAGTTCCTTCCATAAACAAGGAAAAGTATTTTAATGTGGTAAAGCCAGAAGTTCAGTCTGGGCCTTTACTGTCCCAAAAGAGGACTCCAAACACTAGCATAGCATTTGCAAGGCTTCATAACCTCTGCAAAACAAGCAAAACACAAATTCACAGCCCATTCTGTACTCAATTAGTCTTTGGTTAGAAGATGAGCAGAAGAGCAGAAAAAGAACATAAAGTTATATAAAACAATTGTTTTACAAACTCAGGATTTTACTGTAATAGCTACAAACATTTTAATTAAAAATGCTGGCAATTCTTGCCAGCTCCCAGTTACAACTGCAGTCAGGCATTAGCAACAGCTGGAGCCGGTAAGCATTTCACAGGCCATTTTCAGATGTGCCTCACCTGCACGGAGCATCAGCAGCCTATCTAGCCAGCAGAAAGTGCTGTCCCTGTGCATTTCTCCAAAAGCATTTGAAAGGTGCAAATCTCATTCTGCATCAGACCAAAAACAAATGTAAAAAAAAAAAAAAAAAAAAAACAAAAAAAAAAAAGCAGACAAGAAGAAAGGTTCTCTGCTGTGCAACTGCAACTGAAATACCCTCTCCTATGTAGCAATGCTGAATTTCATCCCAGGAGGTCAAGTAAAATTGATAAATGAAAATGTAAAATGGACAGAGAAATAAAAGAGGTCACCCAACAAAGCAGAGCTATAAGGGCTCAGTTGCTATTACTCTTTGTGTAACTGTGATCACAATAATAAACAACAATGAAGTACTGAACCATTAAATCAATCAGCAAAATTTGTGAAGTCCAGTTTTACTGACACACTTCATTTCCTTGTAACTTTTCTATGTTAATGTCAAGGATGAAAAAATAAAAAGTTTAGTAATTCTGAATACAGAGCTGAAGGTTCTTCCCTCCATCTGGAGAGAGGTAAAATGGGATAGGCTGATCTCTGCCTGGCTCAGCTGTGCAATGTTAATGGTTAGGTACACGTATGCAAATGCCTGTGCTGTCAAAACTGCCAGCCCCGCTCTGCCAAACCTACCAAGAGCTCCACTTCCTGCAAATAATGACTGCACACAGTCTGGAAGAGCACGGGCACTTGTGCTTCACCACGCACTCTAGGCTGTTGCTGTGCATTTGAGGTATTGCTGGTTTAAAGGGTTTACTGGACAGGTCCAGACCAGTGGAACAACTTTTTACTGCTCAGTTTCACGTGACAAATAATCAATAGTGAATTCTCAGTGTGAAAAGTCTGTGATCAGTTTTCGGGTTAAAACTCTTTCTTCTGAGATGCCTCAAAATACTGCTAATTTAAACAATGGTAGAAATCCAGAGAATTTTACAAATTATGTGGGAGCCGAGAAAAAAATCCTAGAGTAACTAGTGTGCAAATGCACTTTCAGAGACATTTTAGAAAATACCTTTAAAATCCCACTGTAGCATAAAACCCAAAATCTACAACAGGGTGACGTAGAGAAAAGACATAAACCCCCTCTGCAAAAACAATACCCAGCAGAAATCCACATTTACAGACTGATTTAAAGGCAGTTGCAGAAGGGAGCTGGGCTTCCCATCTCCCAGTACATTTCTGTTCAGCTGAGGCTTTCTCACAGACATCAGCTGCACTGCAATTGGCTTTGAAGTCCTGTGCACACCTGCATAGATTACAAAGAAGGGAAGGCAGGTCCCTCCACACCCAAACGGTAAATTAACAATGCAACATGTCAAGATATGCCCTCCAGCACCTTGTTTTAAAGTCAGACCAATGGCTGACAATCTCTTGATACACTTAACCCTTTCCCTGGAATTCTCACCAGTTTTCAGTCACCTGAAAGAAGAAACTATTTTATAGGAGTAACCGTGAGGGTGTTTTTTTAAATGTATCAGTTCAAACCTGGGCCATCTGTTTTAATTCAAAACAGGAACTGAATTTTTTCTGCACCAAACAGAAGAAGATTACCACTGTACTGATTTGACTTTTGCAGAGTGCTTTGTACAGCTAGCTTTGGCTTGTGAATATGTCACAGGCTGAAGACAGCCAGGCTTTGCCTTTCCATTTTGTCTCTTACTCCTGGAAGAACCCCCTTCTGTGGGTAGGTCATGGCAATTACTGTCCTTTACTTTGCCAAAAGCCTTCAGAAGGTTCTGCTCTCCCACCAGAGAAGTGTGTCACCAGCAACTACAGCTTTGAAAAGGACTTTTAACTGAAGCAAGAACAAGTATAGTCACCCAAACTGCAAGACTTCCTAGTCTTACTGTATCTTTTTCCTTATTTCCTCGACTTTGTCATGGTGGCTCACACTCATCACATCCCATCACTTCAGACTGAATTGGAGGTGACAACTAATTCCTGTCCCATCTGTAATATTAGCCTTCTCCTGACCTAACTTCTCTTGACCCTAACTCATCTCACAGATCCTACAGCTGTGGGGAACAAGCATGTGGGAATGAGGGACCCTGCTGACCTTCTTGATGTGATTTCTGCAGGGGAGAGCTCAGTGTCTGCTGCAACCCCATGCTCCAGCAGTACCTTTATTTGACAGGTTTGCACACCAGCAGACATACAGGCACAGAGGTGAGGTACTGAGGGGCTGCTGGGGCTGGGCAAGGGTGCCTCTCAGCTCGCTTGTGCCACCAGCACAAGGCCAAGCATGCAGCCACTTGACAGAAGGGCACCACTGACTCGGCCATCTCCATGTCTCCCACCTGCCATTCCAGGGAAATTATGCAGCCCACTCTGGGGTCTGGGTTGCTCCCTGGTGGCTTCCTAACACCCTCCACCCTGAAAGTGAGAGGCTGGAGGCATTTAGGTTGGTCTGCCATTCTATAGTGTGGACCTGGTGGTCCAAACCATCATTGTCCCAGAGTAGCACTGAGCCAGAGAGGGACCAGACTGCTCTTCATCCCCTGAAGCACCAGAAGTCAGTAATGATTTCTGCACCCAGGTGTTGGTTCTTACAGCAAGACCTAACACACTCCTGACCAGTGATAAGAAAGATTGTCCGGGTATCTGCAAAACTGTGCCCATCTGCCTCCTGCCAATGACATATGATTCAACTGCCAGGTGCCAGACAGCTCTTCATTTGAGACAAGTGCAGATACAAGCCAAGAACTGCATCCTATATGGTAAAATATGCTTTTCAAATCTTAATTGAAATTTCCACATTTGGATATTCTTTGACTGTATGGTTTGGGGGGAAAAATAAATAAAAGAATGGACTTTATTTTATGTGCCTTTTTCTGGCTCACACACGCATCTTCTACCTTTTCACAAGCCCACAAGGAAGGGATCCAACCATGTTTTCCAGAAAGTAGAAACAATCTAATAAAATTCAAAGAGCTGATTTTCAGAAGTTTCTGCTCTCAATTGAAAACAACTCTAGTTCTGATAAACACTGTTTCTTCATGTGTCTGTTTTAGGTGGTTTAGTTGAAGTATATAACTCCAAGTACTTTGGTAAATATCCTTATCTGCATCAAAAGAATCTAAATTTACTAGGAGACAAAAAGCAAAAAAGCAAAGCAGGAAGAAAGAAAATATTAGGGAATGGCAACCACCACCAGTAGTAAAGAATGTGAAGAGAAAAAAGAGACAGAAATAGGACCCGGTTTCTTCAGGTGAAAGCTGAACTGTGTCTTTCATTCAAAGATAACCAGACAACAAGAGCAAACCATCAGATTGCCCAATGAGTGTATGAAATGGAATAAGGAAAAAACAGAGCTGATTAACAGGAGGGATGTAAAGAAGGAGCACTGCAAAGCAATGGTGGTGTCTTCATTGCTTTTAAGAGAATCTTGGATTCCAGGATGCTTTTCCATTCAAGGAACTCTGAATTCAGGTGTAGATTTTTTTTGTTTGATTGATTGTTCTCCTACAGTTATGCAGCCAAGCTAACAGGAGTAGTCAATGCTGTAAGACACTCTGTTGTACCCCAGAATGTTATCAGTGTTTGGGAGCAGATTATGTAGGGAAATGTGATCAGAATCTTTCAAAAAAGGAGACAAGTGAGCAGCCCCCTAGACTCCTATTTAAGGTGATATTTCAGGCACTCTCTGTCTCCTGTCTCCTACTGAAAACAAAACCAAACGAACAACCAGTTTCCATCTATAAAATGTACACAAAGAATGCAAAGGAGAACACACAACACAAACACCCCACGACCCCCAGGGAAATCACAAATAATAAGACACTAACAAGGTCCCCTGCCCAGAGTCTGAGATCAAAAGGAAAAGAGCCCAGATAGGGAACTTTTGGTATCTAGAAGAAAAGTCAGCAGGCCAGTGACTTGTTGGTTGTTGCCTAATAAATTTCTAAAGACTCAGACAACAAAGTATCCCAAAATCTTCCTCTAAGAGGACAGGATGAGGAGTGGCATTCCAGATGGTTCCAGTGGATTGAAGCAATCAGTTGTCCTTCATGGGATGTTAAGTGGATTTTTAGGGTTTTCAATGAGCACACCTTAAACTCAACAGCAGATTGTAAAGGGTGTACACATTGGATTCAAAATAAAATGTAAGATGAATGGATAAATATTAAGAACAGAACAAAATTAAAGCAATCAGCAGTGCCCAAATGCTCTTCCTGGTCAAAAAATTACTTTTAGAAAACATGCCAAATAATGCCAGCACCTGACCTTAACCACTTTATTCTCCCTTCTTTCTGCTCTGCTTTTCACTTTTATCTCAAGAGCCCTCTATCATCAACATCTTAAGAATACAAACCTCTCAATTCCCTCAATGAGAGACTAGAGTGCATTAGCCATAATAAGCAGAACACTGAAATGACTGCCCTGATATTGATTTTCTCATGTTAGTAACATAGAGAGAATGCAACCCACACATAAAAATGGATTACTTTAATTTCAAAGGAAAGGGCAACTAGATCTAATCTCAAAAGTGACTGAAAATAGCACTAGGGAGTGTCTTGCTTATTGTAATTCACTGAATTCACACCACTTTGGCTTAGCTAGAAGAGAAACAAAGACCCTCTGAAAGTATTAGGGAATTTGAACTTTTGGGAGGAGAAGCAATGAGTTCTCCTCTGAGCTAATCTGAAGGGCAGAGTACCTATACACTCAGTAGAGAGGTACCTCATTAATTCTGTAAAATATTGATACATAAACTGAGCAAAGTGTAATTACTTTTCCTTGAAGGCTATTGCAAGTAAAGGCTTTGAGTTCCCACTGCCACGAGTTCCCTTCAAATATGTCATGAATCTAATTGACATATCTCAGAGGTACAAAACCAACACATTTTTATAAAACCATGGCTTAGAGGAAGAGATGCTACCCTGATTGTTTCAGGTTCACTGGGCTCCTAAACCTCCTTGCTTCTGTTTTCACCCCTCAACCAAATTGCAACCCCTTCTCACACTTCCAGATATAAACTCCAGTGTTTTAAAAACTTCTCCTATTACACAGACACTGAGAAATGAATTAGCAGATGCCCTCCTTATCCTACAAACATCTTTATACTGTGTTTTAGTCACTGATCAAATCTCATTCAGCTGCCTCCACAAACCTAATTTCTGCCACCATTCTCAGTAGCTTAGCAGTGGGCACCCACATCCCTTCCTTCACATTTGAACAGAATTACCCTCCTGATCTTGTTCTTCTCTGAGCCTGTCTGACCACGTGGCATGGGGTTGCTGTAGAGTTAATATTGCATGGTTTGGTATTGCTCATCAGTACTGCAGAGGTGCCCGGGTGCCCTGGCAAAGATCAGGACTTACTGGGCCAAGGACTGTACAAACAGTAAGGAACAGTGCCTGCCTGCAAAGCCTGAAATCTAAACACACAGTGCAAGCAAAGGTAGAGCTCCCATTTCCCTCTGACAGGTGGGAGGGGGAGCCACCTCCCTCTGACCACCCCCTCCCCTTCCATCCAGCACTGACAATGAGGTTCTGCCCCATGGGGCTTTCCTGTAAGAACCCCCATCTTCCCTGGCAAGGAGAAATCCCACATTCCTTGGGGATCTCCCTTGACACACCTGTGAGTTTCTTGCTGCACAGCTTCCATACTTACAAAGGGCTGACCCCTGCCCACATCACACACACAGCTCCCACCAAACCACTGCAGCCCATGTGCAGCTGTGCACCCATGTACACACACAGACACCCAGGCATGGCATTCTGCCTAGCCCTAGGAAAACTCAGGACTGCCCACTTGGGCAGCAAAAGTTCCTCACATGCTACACCCGAGCCTGAAACTGCATCTGCAGCCAGGTCCCCCAGCACCTGCTTCTCAAGGGCATCCAGAGTGGCTTTTTCTCTCACTGCAATATGATCTGATTCACACTCAGAGTTGTGTGACATGACGCACACCCTTGAATTCACCCATGTTATATTTAACACTGGAAACAGTCCAGAGTCCTCAGGCCCACGTGTGGGATGCAGCAGTAGCTTTCCTGTGCTGGTTGTGGTGATGGCACCACACTACTTGAGGTCACCACCCAAGCTTGGCCTCACAAGTGACTCCCTCTTCAAGGCTGAATAAACTCTCTATGTCTATCTGCATCTCACCTAACTCTGGCCACTGCACTGGCTGACAGCCTTTAAATTAGTCCAGTAAATTCAAGGGGGGAAAAAAAGTAGGGATAGATATGAAGTGACTGATAAAGAAAACCTGAAGAGCATTTACCTCTGGATCCTTGATGGTACTCCCAAGTCATGACAGCATGCTCACATCAGTTGCTCTGAAGACAAGAGAAAGCAAACATTAAATTGACAAATAATTAAGGTTAGCCAAGCGTAACTTTAGTATTTATTTCCAGAGGATAAAACCAGGATTGCTGGCAAGTTGAGATGTCCTTAAGGATAAAAAACTACATTGATTTAACCCTCAGACACTTTCTCTGGGATTTCCCAGATGGAAATATGTGTGAATGAACTCTGTAGACCATGTGTTACAAACCCAGCATTTCAGGAAGCATTCAGACTGACTGCACATTCTCTGCACAAAAGATCTGTGGATGTTCAATAGATCTGGAAGCTCTGGAACATGTTTGGCTTAGGGTGTATGCTCAATTCTGTTGAATAACACGAATGAGCAGGGCAAATCTAGAATCCAGGACACTTCAGACTTAACCGTACTAGAGACTCACACAAGCAGAACAACACTATCTGAATTCCACAGGACTTTCAGGCTGGCTGTGCACATACTGGGTAGCTGATCTTTGCATGTGTTGTAGAAACAGTGCAGGTTTCCAGACAGATGTCAGCTCAGGCAAGGATCTATCACACAGTCACTGAGGAGGGCTTCCCACTGACTGGAACCCCTGGGGCAGTGTAAGAGCACCGAGGCTCTGTATAGGAGCATATCTGCAAGGAAAATGGGGCATTCTCAGGGGCACTCAGATCTCTGTTAGCCCCATGGCAACAACAAGGGCTTGCTCCTGTCCACTTCACCTGTCCACTTCTGACAGACGCTTTCTTCTTCAGACAGCCTGTGCTTGGTATCAGTATCCAGAAGGTTGTGCTTGTTTGTGCCAGAGCAGATGAGGAGCCCATGCAATGTTAATTACACGCTGTAGGTACCTGTTAAGCCATTTTACAGACACTTGTGTGCCTTTATAGTTTAAAGGGACAAGTGCAGTGAGTTACATGTAAATGAGGTCTGGCTTAGTGTCACAGCACCTATAAAGGACACAAGAGAGTCAAGTAAACCAGGGAGTCCTCTTGTTCTCTGCATTACTGCAGAGGAGGCAGGCAACTCGGAGGCTGGTGCTGCCTGCTGACGGGAAACAGGGGTTTGTTAGCACAGCCAGAGGCACAGCCAGAGATACTGCCCTAAAGAAGAGCGTACCTGCCAGCAACAGGGTGTAGCAGAAGCCTCTCCCCGTCAAACCCCAGCCAACAGGTTGGGATTGGCACTGAAGGGAGTGCCAGCAGCAGCCCTAGAGGGAGGGAAAGGCTACATACAAGCTTTCCCATCCTAAATCCCTAGAGCCAGCTTCCCATCCAACAACATCACTGCCTGCTACTCAGAGGATAAACCCAAGAAGAAATGTGCATGAAGGGAAAACCAAGAAAAGATGGAAAATGGCCAGGGAAATCAAGTACATTGTACCTATGGCCAAGTTCCCAGAGCTATGCAGTTTGTTAGGAGGTAATACTTGTGATACCACAGCTTCAATCCATGAACAAATGAAGTGGCATTATTTTGCCCACTGTAGTGCAACTTCAGTTATGATGCTTAAGGAAGGCAGGATTTTTAAAAGGACCTGAAACCGCCTTGAACAATGAGGGATCCAGAATTGCCTTCTTGTACACTCACCTCATGTCACAAGGCATCGATGATGGAGACAACAAAGGATTTTTTCCAAAAGGCTGGTATTCTTGTGTGTCCATTCTTCCAAATTCTTCCATCTTTCTACATTAGTATTAGTCATATCTGAAAATCAACACCAGAAACTGAACCAGAAATTATATTTCTTCTCTATTAGTTTGGATGCTGATCTGAGGAGGTAGAGGGGCTAATGCAACTTAACAGAAGCCTGAGATTTTTAACTCTACTGACTTTCATGAAGATATTCCTGACTTGCACGTACAATGTTCTTGGTCATCTCTTGGCAAAGTTTTGCTTTCACAGACACCACCTTGCCACAGCTGGCAGTAATTGGTGATGCTGAGGACAGTTTCTACAGTGGAGTTGGTGTCTGCTGGAGCAAATTACTGATTCCCCCTTCAGATGGTCATTCCTGATCATCAGGAAAAAATCATTTTGAGGAAAGATAAAATTTCAGCTTCTAAACTGGCGCATCACCTGAATGAATTTATGTAAAAGGAAGAGGTCTCTGGAAATCCAGAAAGCACAGTACCAGACTGAGGAGTCAACTCACTGCCTTTTACCATTGCAGGCAGGCGTGGTACAGGAGGTGTTTCACAAAGCAGACATGGCTATGGAAAGGCCCACACTTCTCACAGTGCTTTGCTGGATGAGCAAGTCTTAAGTGCCACAGAATGTGGCTCGCCCACTGGAGAAGCCACGCTTCTCTTCCCACCCTGCTTTCCTTCAGGCCAGAGATACCTCCAGGGATTAGATCATCCCTTGGTGTCAGGCTTCCTGCTGTGCTCAGTTGCCAGCCATGGGTGGGTGTGTTATTAGTCACATTTACATGTCTAAAACATCATTTGTGCAACCACCCCAGGGCATGGCTATGAATACACTCAGGATGAAAATCTGAAAAATAAGTTCAATAAGCAGAAAAAGTGTCTGAGTTGTGCACCCCTACAAGCAGGTCAAATCTACTCACAGCAAGTCAGCTAATATGATTTACCACCAGATTTACTACAGAATGAGTTTGCTTTAGAATGCTTCTTTAGTTGCTTCATGTTGCCCTACTAGATGCAGTATGCACTTGGTATTTGTCTCTAAAAAGCAAAAATGAAGCTGAAGAGTCCAACACAAGGGGCACACCACCAGGGCACCCACAATAGGCATTAAATCAAGGGGACTTCATAGGTCATGACCATACAGAAGTTATTTATCAACTTATCTTGGGGCTTGTAGGCTGTCACTCTGCCTGTGTTCAAAGCACATCGCTCTGTGGCACCAGGATGATGCTGCCTCCACAGAGTAGTAAAATCACAAGGAACTCCAGACAGCAATGGTAAAATATGAACCCAAACTCAGAGGAATGTAATACATTACAAGCAGTTAACACGGTATAAACTTGTTTTAAACATTTTCATGACCAAAAAAGAGGACTCTATTTTAAAGGATTCTACTCACGCTTTTCATTACCAACACAAAATTAATGGTCACAGCCCAATACTGTTGGGGAAACCATGCATGGGAGCATGGGACTAGTGCAAAGCAATTTTGAGTCATATGAATACCACACTACCAGAAGAGCAGGAATAAAACAGTCAAGTTGAAATAGTGCCCAAAATCTATCCTCCTGATGGGCTGCCTCTAGATCAGTTGTCATGGGGGGAGCTGTGCTTTCCTCCCCCTATAGCACCGGGGAGGAATAAAAAGCCAGGGAAGAAAGGGAAATGTTGTGGAACCCAGAAAAAAGTAAAGAACCCAGAAACTTTCACATGGCTTTTGAGGCATGGGGCTGGCAATGTCAGTTCAGATCTCTGGCTGTTTTGCTGCACCCATCTGCACACATTCACGCCTCCTCAACCTCTGTGCACTCTGCAGCCGTGATGAGCACCTCGCACACTGCCCGTGCAAACACACCATCACCATCTTGTAACCCTACACCTGGTGCAGGTTGATGGCATCACTCCTCTGCACATTAAGTGCTGATTGTGAAACTCTCTCAAGACAGGAAAAACTAGATAACGGGGGAAGAGCTCCTTTGTGGAGATTGCCACAGATGATGTTTGTTTTCATTGTTCAAGAAATCAGCATGACATCCAAAATGATGAAAAATTTCCCTGAAATGTCCTAAGCATGCCGTAATTTTTCACAGCTAGGCTATGCAAGGAATAATAAAACCAGACTTTATTTCAGTTTCCATTCATAAAATGTACACAAAGAATCCAAAGCAGGACACAGAGCAACATGCCCCACCACCTCTGGGAAATCACAAGTGACAAGAGACAGATTTTTAAAAACTGGTATGGAATAAATTGGTTGTGTAAGAAAATTAATTATTTAAAGCAATTCACAGGGGTGGTGGGCACACCTGCTAAAATATTCAGATAAAATCAACAACCCCAACGATCAATTAATGTTAAAATTCCTCCAGTTGCTACTAGAAAAATAAAAAGACTCAGCCCACTCTTGATGCTTTAACAACTCTACTCATATCCTGGAGCTATTCCCTTAGGTCATTTCTGTTCTAGACATCAGCCACTATACCTCAACACAGCAGCACAGTTTCCAGCTCTTCTTTATTTCATCAATCAAAATATCGTCCTCTCCTTCCACCCTGGATTGCCTTGGCAGGTGTAGAGCAGAGGGTGGCAACTTGCCTTCCCACCTGCAGGGACAGAATATTAATCCCTTCCATATTAATCCCTTCCTGTTTCATGGAAATGTGGGAGCTGCCTACCATGCTGCAAGCAAAATCCGACTTTAGTTTTAAAATAGTACTGTCTTGATTTTTGGTGTTTCAGGTTTAGGAAAGGCCTTGATTTGATTATGTCTCACGCTGGGTTCTTTAACGACCTCAAATTAAGAAGCTGTGATCCAGAAAAAGCACGGTGGTTGGTATCACCATGTAGAATAATCTGCTCCAAAATGTTCTTAGATCTACATCCACACACATCCCTAAGAGTAATTAATTAATTAATTAGGACAAATCAAAATTTTCTGGTAGCAAATATATGTTGTTAATTGAATAAAAATAAACTACTGAAAATAAAGCTATAACCTTTGCATTTTGCTAATATTTTAAAAGCCTATGTGTAGTACTAAACACAGAGCAATATGCCTACGAATTTTCCTGTAAAATGCACTAATATATTTTATTTACCCGGTTTCTGTTAGTTTAAAATAACAAAATTATTCATTTATGAAGTCCCTTTATGGACTCAATATATGGGCCATATATAACAGTTTTTTCTCTGGTTTAGTAGTGTAAAATTTCTAGATTTACACAGCTAAATTAATGACAATGCATAATTTAGGACTGATTATCTACAGATGGTTTGCAATTCTAAATTGTAATTGGCCTCACCAATTCAATGCAATAACTTGTTGTTAAGTATCTGCATGCAGGCTGTGACTTGTAAATTTGCACAGAGCAGATGATGGCCATTTTATTAAATCACTAAGAATAGACAGTATGTGATGGAGAGCTTTGATGTGATTTGTGTTAAATGTCATTCTTGATAGGAGACAGTATTTTTATTAAGTAAAATATTTTTCTTGTATCTATGTAAAGTATTAATACAAAACATCACAAACCAACAAAGCTATGCCAGCACAAGGGATACTGTTGGAACACATTTCTAATTCCTTGAAGAGTCATGTTTTATTGTTTTTTAAGAGGATATATTGGTAGAATTAGAACTGTTTTGAAACCACACCTAGCAACAGTTCAAGGAATTAAATTGTTGAGCAAAAACTTTACAGTCAGTGCACATATCTCTAAATTTTCAATCTGAAAAAGTTTTGCAGTAAAATGTAGCTAAGTTTGCTAGTTAGATAGCTGAAGTTTGCTGCTCTTTATCCTTAGTTACGGCACTGACCTCAGGCAGCCCCAGAAAAATGTCAATGGAGAATTGCAGCCAACAAACCACTAAAGCTCCATCCTGTCCTGTGAATGTCCCATTGATTTCAGCAGTGTGGGACCAATCTGAAAAGCTTTGATGAAAAATAGTCATGTGCAGTTCCACTCTAGGATTCCTCTTTTAATTACGCCATCCTCAAAAATTGTTAGTGCCAACAGCAGTGTACACTGGCCTAGGGTTTGCCCCAAGTTTCCTTTATACAGCAAGGCTAAGGAAGAAAGCCTTTTGCTCTGTTTCATGTGTTTTCCATGCAGGAAGTTTAGCCTACAAAGCATATCTTCCACTGTGGGATCCTAATGCTTTAAAAATTATAAACCACTGCAAACTTCCACCTAACAGAAGAGCTGCCACTGACTTTAATAGGAGTAAGACTGGCATTTCATTAATGCAATGCAGATGGCTTTTAATATCTTCCCAGGACAAAATAGAGCTCTACTAGCATATATGGGACATTATTGTCAGTTATGTGTGAAGAGGCAAGTGAGTCTATTTCAAACTATCCTTTGATGATTTATGATCCAGATGGATTTCAGAAATATCATTTCCTTAACAAGTACTGAGCCACCTCTTTGATATGTGTTATCCTACTAATGACAAGTCTCCCCTGAAGTTCATCATACTCCAGTAATGTTTCTCAAATTGTGGATTGTGCCTCCTTTGAAGACCTGAAAGCATTCAAAAGAGGCCATGTAACATGAGCAAAAGCAGTTAGTCAGCTCAGTGTTGTGTTTACTGGCTGGCAGCATTCACACCAGCCCAGCAACTATGATTTTCTTCTCATTGCTTATAATTGACTGACATTAGTTTGGTCCCTTCAGCACATGGGCATGGTTGTTTACACTTGCAAGCAGTAATTACCAGCAATTCTCATTGCCCCATCCTAAAAGGACTGACCTTTTGTACAACCTCCTGTCAATTCAGGAGGTTGTACAAAAGATGGAAAAACCAGAGAAGGTCGCTTTTCAGAATTTTTTGATGTATAATGCTCACAGGAGAACAGACAATATACAGATTCATAATTTTTAAACAGGTAAATAATATGTGAGCTTGAAATTGTGGAACGGGGAGGGAAGAGGCAGAATATTCAGGTGGCCTCTATACCTGCAGAAAAACTTACTTTTAGGAGACAAGTTCTCTGTATGAGTTAGGAAGAAGAAAACTGACAAAAAAGAGAGAGTGAAAATGGAGACGCAAAGAACACTCCTCAAAATCAAGATATTGAGAACAAAATTAGTCATGAGCCCAAAGAACACAAAAAGAAGAAAAACGTAATTGCCAAATCATCAGCACCAAGAGCTGGATAACAGACGAGAGGGACTGGAGTTATGCAATCACAGGCACCGTGACAGCATTACAGAACCCGGCATGATGAGTGTGTTAGAGCCAATTGCCAGGATCTGCACAGACAGGGGGAACAGGGGAGATGGCCTTGCACGTCATGTAAGGTGCACCACAGTGCATGTGAAACACTCACAGCTACAAAGCTTGGCAAAGCTCTGCCCATCCGGCTGATGTGTTCAGCCCAGCCCAGCCACTGCAGGCTCTTTGCAACCAAGCTGCTCTCTTTGCAGACCTGTTAGAGCTGTGCCCTCCTACAACTACTCTCCAAGTTGCTGGAACTAGGGGAGAAAATTATTTTGAAAGGTTATGAATTAATGCTGTCACTTTTGAAGTTCAAGATAAGTGAAGAGGTGGTCTGCTTTGCAGACTGCCAAATCAAAATCCACTGGCTAGATGACTGCATCCATAATGAGCTATCTGTGGTGCCAGAGTAGAAAAACACATTCTCACTCACATGTTCTAGCTGAATGAAGCAGGCTGGATGTCTTCTGTTCCCACTAAACAAATGCTAAAGTACAGGTAATTTCCTAATTTGAAAATTAAATGCCTCTGATATAAAATAAATCTATACTAGAACTGGATTGAAGAAAATTTGGTGACAAAACTGTATTTTTTGCACAAGGGATTATGTATCATGAGTTGCATGTAAAGGCTGTGAAGTCCAAACCAGTAATCTATTCAGCTTGTGATTCAAAAGGACAAATGTGTAAATGATTCTATGAAATTCTTGTGAAACTGTAGTAGATGTTCAATAAGCCACAGTTTCAAAATGCCAAGGGTAACCGTTCTTTCCTGCAGGGAGGGAATATGAGGGCAGTATTACATTAACTGCTATGAAAGAAAAAGGAAGCTGGTAATAATTATTACCAACTAGAAGATAGGGACCAATAAAGAAATAAAAGCACAATGACCAAAAAATAGTATGTTCTGAAGAAGAAAAATCTTCTATGGTGCATAGATTTGACAGTGTCTCTATAACATATTGCAAGATGAGAATGGTAAAATTATCAGGAGCATTATACAAAAGGAAGAAGTGTTAACTAAATCTTTCTATTCTGTGCTGAGAATCATCCCAGTCGGTATCTAGTCATATAATGTGGTGATGAATGGCGAGGCCTTGAAGCTCTATCAGTCCCCCTGTTTGGCAGAACAACAGAATTCAAGTGCCAGACTTTCATTCATATCTCAAAATCTTGTTAATTAATTCAAATATTCAAATATTATGAATCTGTTGGGATCGTCTATCCTGCCTTCCTACATAGCATAGTCCATAGGATTTGCATGAATCCCATCTTAAACATTTACAAGGAATGCACCTACCTGTAAGAGTAGAACAATGAAAATGAGATGTTCATTTGTGTCAGAGTTTGTTTTAATTCAGCTTCTGGCCATCAGAATCCCCCACCTATGTGCATTGTTCACAGACTACAGCCTGATCCCTACTTTATCTTCTCCCAGTCAAATATGAACATTATGAGGCACATTTTGCCATTTCTCAGGAGTTTCTACCCTTGCTAATGGAGTAGCATTCTTCATGTCCTGTGAATATCCAGACTGAACACCAGTAATTGTTAAACCACTGCTAAGCATGAGACTAACAGCAGTGTCTGCATGAGGAAACTAAATGTGGATGTCAGTATGGGCACACATTTGTTCACACTATGTCATGGTTAGTTCCCTAGCACATTTTGGGAATATGTGAGCCAGCCCTCTGTCAACCAGTGCCTTAGCATGGTTTGAGGGGTAGCATGGGGCAAGTTGCTCAAGTATGGGTGAGGCCACTTTGCGCAGGGGAATCCAGGTGCACGGAGGCAAGTTGTACTATTCCAATTGTCCAGAAAGACAGAGAACTGAGCCTGGCCCACATTACTGATTAGCATAGGTACAGATTTTATAAATTTCTCTAATCAATTTCCTCATATTTTTAAGTTCAAGGGTCACAGAAGTTTGTTTTTCAGTGACCGACACCACCAACTCATGCTCAGACAGTTATTCACCCTGTTTACCATGTCTCTCTGAACATCACTCTTCCCCAGCCCAGATTTGTCCATGCCATCTGTATGACTTATGATTTTTGTTGTCTCTTCAATGACTTTATATTCACCCATGTTAAAACAAGCAATCAAAGGTCACTTGAAGTATAATAGTTATTTGACATTTGTTAGTTTCTTTACCATTGATGTCCTCTGAAAATTCCATTTGCAATAGTTCTGTGTGTGTATATATATACATATATATATTTGGAAAAGGTACTGAACATCACAGAAAGAAGAACAATTTCTCAAAAAAAGTCGGTATAAAAAAATCTGTTTAAGGAGGAGGAACTTTCACACTAAATAATATATTGTGCAAGTTTCCACCTGTGAAGTCATTGCAAACTGAGCTGAGCAGGACCCCAAGCAACTTAATCTGCTGACACTAGTACTGCTTTGAGGAAGGGGCTGGACTACATGACCTGCGGAGGTACCTTCCAGCCCAAATGATTCCCTGATGATTCTATATTTGCATTCCAAGACCTGTCAGCTGGCCAGCTTTCAATCAGTGTAACTCACACCATATTCATTTTATATTGCTTGGCATTCTTAACTGCTGTTTCATGTGATATTAAGTCAAATTTGGTCATTTTCATTATGCTTACCAAATTAATTTGCCATTTCATTAAAAAAAAGGTGCCAGGTAAGATTTCCAGTATCAATTTATTTCCCATATAGTAATGATGACTGGCATTAATTGCAATTTTTTTTCGTTAATTTAGCCGTAATGAGCTCGTCGTTCTTTAGCCCATGATTCGCAATAGGCCTTATTCTATCTACCAAAAATTATTCTGGATTCCCAGCTCATCGGGAGTCTCAGGAGCCCCGGAACACGTGAACAATTAGCCACCCTTCAGAGCGGCTCTGCTACCCGGCTTGAATGCAGTTATCCGGGTGGCTTGTTCTTAATGCTTAACTTCTCCTCCAGCCCCTGACAGCACAGAATTGTTTTCCCGCAGCCCGAACGCCAGCGAGGTGTTCCTGGAGCCGGGCCG
>VXAC01008360.1:45731-86319 GCA_013399225.1 Rhipidura dahli | reverse complement strand
GTCCCTGTCCCTGTCCCTGTCCCTATCCCGTCCCTGCCTCCCCCGGGTGGCCCGGCCGGCCCCGCTCAGCCCCCGCTCCCCCACCCGCGGCGGCGGGGGCCTCAGCGTGGCTTCCTGCCCTGAGGAGCTCCAGCGGGGAAATCAGCGTACCTGGGAGACTTCGTGCTCTTTCTGTAGCCAAAACCCTTGTCAGTGAATAGAATGCGATTCGGAACGACTTAACACGACTTGGGGTTAACATGCATATCAAAAAGTCCCAATTGACATGCATAGCCCAAATCTTATCTGTTTTGCTGGCCGACACAATGCAAATAAATTCCGAGAATTCTGACAGTTTTTTCTTGCCTACTCTGTTTTTGAGTCAACAAGACATCGGCTTTTGTTCACTGTCTCCACACACTTCCACACACTTTATATTTGTCGGTACCTGTGGCACAACCAGAGCCAAACGCCAGCGCCCCTCTTTCCACCTACACCATCTGCCAGTATAGGCAGCGGACTCACATTCCCAAAACATCACAAACCGACACACTGAAAAAGGACAACCAGTATTTCTGTCTTGAGCATTGCAGTAAAGGGAAGATAAATCTTTTTAGTATTTTTTTCCCCTGCCAAACACCAGTTAGTTTTGAAAGAAAGCTTAGTAGCCAGCATTGCATTTTGGTAACTGACTTTAAAAATTACAATCATCATGCCAATTTCAAGGTTGTGAGAAAACTTGAAGCTATGTCTCACTACCAGCTGCAAAATCTGCTTTAAATTTTTCACTGTCAATCCCATGGGCTTTGCTGTGTACACAGTTCTGCCTTTTGGTCTTCTAGACAACCAGTGTGCTTTGAATCCCATTTATGACACAAAAAATGAGCTGATTTTTTATATCAGTACTCATCATCTGTCACTTCCTGGAAGTGAAAATCTACCCAAACCAATCTTCCACTCCGATTTTAGTTGGTATTTAGAGTACAAGGCCACCCTCCAGAACACTGCTCTTAGGCTCTCCTGATCATGACAGGTGTTAAAGAGGAAGCCACGGGGAGTTTTCTTTCTCCCCTGCTCTACATACCACCAGAAGTTAGGTGTCCTTAATACCAAGTTCCTTTTGCCTGAGATGTCTTTCACAAACAGTATTTAAAGACATATGATGAATCCACAGAGGATACGCATCATTCACAGCCCCTGCAGCCATGGCTCGCTCAATAAATCATTGCTTTTGGCACTGGGACATCAATCCTCCCCTCCCTAAGAGACAGTGAGACGCCCTACCCTATATAGCCTATCTCCCATCTCATTAGGTTTCTTTGCCACAGCAGAAACCTTTGGACTGAAATGTGTCCCTTTCATTTGTTAGGGTTGATTCAGGATTGTCTTCAGATGCAGATATGCTGAAGTTTCATGAAAAATCTTGTATTTACGATATTTTGTGGAGAAATATTGACTGGCTAACAATAGCTCTGCTTCTGCCAATAAAAGTATGTGGGGCAACCAAGAGATTACAGGATGGACCTGGTAATCAGCCAACTGCCAGTGAGTAAGTGGCCATATGCACTTATTATCCACGGCCCTATCCTGCAAGAACTTCAACATATCCAGAAGAGTCCATCAGGTCCTGTGGAAATCAGGTTATGTCAATAGTAATAATGGTGATATAAATGTGGAACAAAAAGGAAGACACAAACCCTGCCCAAAGGCTTACAAAGGCACAATCCAGGCATGGGGATCTGGTTAGGTGAGCACAGGAAAGCATCAAAGATAGAAATGGATCTCCAGAGAGAGAAGACAGCCAGATGGTCCTGTTTCAGATGGGACCTGTGGGAACTTCTAGCAGTTCCCTCCACTTTTGGACACATGCTGTGTGGCTTAGGCAAAACACTAAAACACAACATCTAAGTTTCATTCTCACCCTTTGGCATGAAGGCACCCAGTGTCTTTTACAAGCTCTTTATTTGCCCCATAAGGAGATTGAGATGCTTGAGCAGCATGGGTGCAAAGATGCTGAACATGACCTAGGAAATGCCAGGAGAGGGATGAGTAGTAAGTTAGACTTCTCCTAAAGCACCAATGCCTGAGTCCAGACTGCAAACAGATTCCTTCTTCCAATCAGAGGCAAGCTAAACCAGGTCAGTGACTGTACACAGAAAGAGGAGGAGGAGGATGTAGTGGCAGAGATGACACCCAGTAGGCCAGCAGCAAGAGAACTCACCCTGGAGGTGGAAGATTCAGGTTTGGATACTTCTCTTCTGCCTGACTTAGAGCAAGTATTTAACTTCAGGTCTTCTGTCTCCTAAACAAGCAAGCCACCCAGGCTCTCAGTGGCAGTGGCACTGCTTTGCATAGAATTTTTAAATGCTCCTTTGTTCAGAGAGAAAAAACCATATCCTCACACCCTGGTGTGAGATCATGCCCAGAAAGCACTGATCTGGGATGAACACTTCAGGCAGCCCTCATCCAGTGAACATTCAAGTACTTTATAGAAACTCAGAGAGCTGAGTCCCACTGCAGAATATCCTCTAGTCTATTGAATTGTGCACTTTTTACAAGAGAACTGGGTTTAGACCCAGAGGGATTAGGACTTGAATTTGCAGCGTTTCTCTATGAGGTTTTGGAGGTTTGGCAAGGTGGGGACACTTGGAGCTGCGAATGCCCTCAGTAAGCAGGTATTAACACATTTAGGAGGAAGCATACTGGCAGCAAAAATGTAGGTGCACTATAGCCTTAACTTCTGTCCTTATTGATGCCAAAGGACATCAAGTGCCTCCCAAACTAAGCACACCTTGTGCACAGGGTGATCTGATGATCTTAGGAATATGCTAGCATCAGGTTAGCCAGATACCAGCCTAAATATTAGTCTAGCCCTTAGTCTCTGGAGTTCAGCTCCACTGTGGTAGAGCAGTGTCACAAAGACAAGGCAGGCCCCAGGCCATATCCACGTCCTACCCATCTGACTTGCCTGCAGAAGTACCTTCAGGGCACGTTCTAGGGCAGCCCAGCTGGTACTAACAGGGATGAACTTTATGTGCACCCAAACACATTGAAGTGCACTCAAGGGCACGTGTATTGCCATGCACTGCATGGCCCTGTGAAGCCTCTGCCTGGCCTGTTTGCCTGTGCAAAAGTATCCTGTGACCTTTATCAGGTGGACAAGAACACCTGGAGCGAGACAGAAATGTCTCTTGCCACAGATGCAGATGGGACTTGCGAGCTGTCTGAGCTCAGGCCAACTACAAGTGAGAGTGGGGAACTCAGATGCTTTGCTGTCTGAGGACCACTGCTCCAGCCCACCCTGGGGCCCATGCCCTGGGGGTGGAGTACTCACAGCCCCAGTGCCTCTGCTCCACTTGCAGCAGCTGTGATCATCCCCCTAGCAGCAGCACCCTGAGGAAGATCACAGTAATATGGGGCTGCTGTGGCCACAAAAACAGGGTATAAGTAAGAAAGCTGATCTGACAAAACAGAAGTGGAAAAGTAAAAGCTCTTTCCTGGAAACACTTCTGAGAAGCACAGAATGGAAAACAGGGAGGAAGAAATGAACAATCATGTCATTGCCAAATCCTAGCACAGCACAGCCACGGGTCAGGTCCCAAAGAATTGTAAGATTACAAAGCAAAATGACATATTTGTTCTTTGTGTTTTTCATCTGATTTTTTGAGTCCCTAGGGTTCATATGCAACCTTTTCCTTCATTAGAAGAATCAGGATAATAGGGTAAGATTTTGCCTTAGTCACTTATCTCCAGAAAACGTGGTTGTAAACAAACATACCAAACAGAATGAGGATACTAACTGAAAAGCTGAATTTTATCTAACAAAATTGAAATTCAAATGTATAGAATGGATAATCAGTGACATGGCTAATTGGTGACTAAATGGTGACTTCCACAATCTGTTCTCATCCTGTGAAAGATAAGGTGATTCATATTTTTGTGAACTACAAGTCTGAAAGGAATGGAAAAAGAAACATTTGAGTATTTGCAAGCATTACATTACTTCTTTTATCTATCAGGGTGCTAGTAAGAGAAATATATTTGAAAAAATTCACCAAGTTTTTGTCAGTGTGTGAGGCACACAGATAAGGATGTTGTGGGAAAATGCAGTTGACATTCATCTTGTCTTCTTCAGCAACATCTTACATATCCGTGCTGTTTTCATGTCCCTACATGTTGAGGTCTGTGCTCCTGTTTGGGAGAAGGCCCCACAAATCACATAGCTGAAACACAGATCTGAGAATTTTTATGAATATGGCACTCCAAATGCAATTGACAGATTACAGGAAGCAAAACAAAGAGAGTTTTGTGTCTGTATTTGCAGTGTAGTGAACAGGTGAGTTTAATATCAAGCATCAAATTTATCTAGATAATAAATCACACCAAAATAAATCAAAGTCTTAACTGATCTGGAAACAGCTTTTTTTATAACTTGTTCTTCTTTAACATGAAGTCTTTGTTCCCATTATGAAACTTCACATTTCTCAATTACTTACTTTATCAATTTGCCAATCAAGTTTCACAGCAATATAATACCATCAGAAATTTAATCCAGTTTAAAAAATTGAAAAGGATAGGGTTTTAATAATTAGTTACTTAAGTGTCAGCTCAAGTTCCTGTCACTTCAAACAAGATTCAGATCCAAACCCTTCTTTCTTTTTGTATGGTATCCAGTACAGACATACTACAGTATTGCCAAGGAAACATAAAAATCTCTGCTCTACCCACAGGTGAAACCTTTGTGATTTCCTAAACTAAAGGATTCTGTGGGCAAATGTTTTGGTCCCTTAAACATACTGAAATAACCAGCTTCTCAAAGAGGCAAAAATTTTACTTTATTATATTGCTGCAAGTCTTCTGCAGCATGACTGCCAGGCAGTCTTCCCCCACAGAGAGCTGGAGAGAGAGAGAGAACTAACAAAGAGAGATTTATGGATAAAGCACATAAAATCTTTATGTACTGCAGTAAAGCTGAGGGCATGTTGCTGGCAGGATGGCTTTGCATGTCTGTGTGCGTTTGCAGGGAGATGGAGATGCTTGTCTGGGGAGTCATGCAGTCCAGGATCTCAGGGATCACCACCACCTTTGCACCCATGTCACCCTACGAGCAGCTCCCTCAGCCCCGCTGAGCCTGGGGAAAGGAAGGCAGAGCTCATGCACAGGGGAGCATAAGGCTGGCACCAGCAGCCACTCACCTCAGGGATCCACCAGTGCAGACAGTGCCCCTCCTCCCTCACAGCTCTTCTACCCATGACTGACTTCAGCATCTGGAATCGTTATGCATCTGTAGTGCAAGTTTCTTGCAGCATCCTCACCTGGGACACAGTCTCTTTTGCTAGGAGGTGACATGCTGGTGATGCCATCAGTCAGGCCAGCAGGGGAAATATCTAAAAGCTCATCTATATTCACACCAGCTCAAGTTCACTTCCTTGCTCCCACGTGTCCTCTCTGCTTGTGAGAAGTCTTTCAGCTGTAGGAAACCACTCCAGCTTGCATTTGCCTCGGCTCTTTCCCAGCTAGTGCCCTTCCTGAATGAACACAAACATGACTCAGCTTTTCCTTTGAAACAGAAGAAATTTGGTTCTCTTCACAGTTCCACTGTGGTGTGCTATTACAGAACACAGATCTGTCTTTCACTTTGTTTAGAAGACGTGATGCCAGTAGCAGTTGTGGATTTAATTATATTTCAGCTGCAAGAGAATCTCAGTTACGTTTTTTATGTGTCTTCTGACCTCAGAAAGCCAACTTTAAATAGGCAGAGCATTCTTTAATATCACTGATTGTGGTGAGATCCAACATAGGTTCTCATAAAAGAAATTACTACTTGTTGTCCAAAATGTTCATTTTGGCAGTTAAAAAACTTCTCTTTGATACAGGTATATATATGTGTATATATATACATGTATATTGAATAAATGTCATTGTGTATTTGCATCATGAATTGTATAATTAGTATTGAATTTCATAATGAGACTTCATAATGAATGTCTTGGTACATAAGTATATGTCATTATTCAAAATGTCTTTCATATACATACACCAACAGTAAAACTTCTCAGTAACCTTAGTCAGTACAACCACAACGACATTAAAAAAACCAAAATATATTTATAAAGGCTAGAGCCTCCTAACTTATGTCTCTCCAAAGAAAACCAACTCTGATAGCTTTCATTTTAAAAAAAAACATGATAATATTCATTATACCTCTCCTGGGGTATACATGTTTCTTATAAGCTATTGCTTAAGGATTCATATCTGTGCAGTATCACTGCCACCTTGGCTTAGATAGCTTCTCTGCTCTATCTCTCTAGAACTATGTAAGAGATGTTTTATTTGCTTAGTTCAAAGCCAGCACCCCTCACTGCTTGGTAAAATCTCCTCTTCTTGTGGGATTGATTTTTATATCACAGTTTGGTGATGGGCCTTTAAAAATACCCTGAAGCAGGAGAGGCGAGGAGGAGCTCCCATTTCATGTGGCAATGGAACAAGTAGCACATTACAGGAGTGAAGAGGGACATGTAGCTATTAGAAAAACAGGGTGGATAAACTCAGTCCAGCTCCTGGCTGCAGGGATGCCTCACCTGTGGCAGAGGTGGGTGACTGGGGGCAGCTGTGTGCTCCAAGCCCCCCTGTGCAAAGTAGGTCAGCACCTGTGCCAGCCTCTGATTTAGCACACCCTGGTGTTCCTGGTCCTCTCTTGACCTTTTCAGCCACCCTCGAGAACCAGTCTGGGGTCACAGGTACCACTTCACCACAGAGAGGCAGAATTTGAAATAAAGTCCAGTGGGCAAAAACAGCTTCTGCTCAAATCATTGCACAAAACCCTGTCCCCAGCTTTAGTTAGGAACAGGTTAACTTTGATCCACCACTCCTTTCCTCTTCCTCTTCTTTTCTGCTTAGTCCACTCCCATTCCTTTGTCAGTGGCATGTCTTCTGTGTGTCACTTGTATGAACATCAGTGGAATGTAGTATACATAAAACATATCTAATACATAAGGCCACCTTTCCTCTGCTGGAGAATCAACTCCTTCATGGGAGAGGTTGTTTTATTTTCCTTCTTTGTTGTTCTGGGAGCGGTAAGGGAAAAGAGCTGACAAAATGGTACTTCAAAGTTATAGTCACACTTAAT
Organism: Rhipidura dahli; assembly: GCA_013399225.1. Taxonomy (NCBI): domain Eukaryota; kingdom Metazoa; phylum Chordata; class Aves; order Passeriformes; family Rhipiduridae; genus Rhipidura; species Rhipidura dahli. Next base: position 79,211 of record VXAC01008360.1, on the reverse strand, counting down.
AAAAATTGAATAAAACAAAAATAAGCAGAAAGGACATATTCTTCTTTCTACATTCTTTGTAATACTTCACTCACAGGATCAAGCAGGAACACAGGGTTAGACTGGTGGTTTGTTTTTTTTTTGTACAACCTTGCCATGGCAAGACAAGGCAGTGCATCTGCCCTTATCCTGAGATCAAAGGGCTGAGAAATACAGCCTTTACACTTAAGGCTGTTATTGCTTGTATGAAAAAAGCTGTGTATATCTGGATTGATTTGGATCACAAATACCAGAAACCCATCTGCAAAGCACTGATATAGTATAAATTCACTCTGACAATTCAGATAGTACCAAAAAAATCCCTGATAGGTTCACTTTGACTGGTACCTGCAAGCTTTATGCCTGACCCATTACCATGCCTGCCTGATCCCATCCAGATTTTCACCAGCCAGGCCAGCACAGAGAGGCAACAGAAATGTGCTTGGGGTGATTACACAGAAATGTGATCCTGTGCCACACCTGATCTGAATCAAACATGTATTTCTGGGAGATCCAGTCAAACACGGATCCAGTGTTAGTAGTCATGGATTTACAGCCTGAGAGATTTACAGAGAAAAAACCTAAAGGCCAGGAAACAGTCACAGATTCATGGAAATTGAAGGCAAAACCAATCAGTATTGTAAATGGCTTCTTCTCATAGTAAAGCCTTTAAAATATTGTTCTTTGAGTGCTATCAATTAAGAAATTTTTAATTCATTCAATGCAGTCGGGTTGTACTGCTTTTCTGTCAGGCACTTTTTAAAATCCATATCATGGGGAAAAGTTCTTTTCAGAAGTCTAACAGTTGGCTGGAGGAGCCAATTCTTAGCCCAGTTTCTAATTTGGAAGTGTAGGGGGGAGATATTGCTATCAAATTGATATCTAACTACCATACAACTTCATGGCTGAGCATAAATCGTGCAACTAACATTTCTGCTTACTATTTGCACGCCACAATAGCCTCTCTAAGATTTTAACTGAGATCAAAGCAGTTTCCTGGTTCGATCTGGTGCAATTTCCATGCACTAGCACAGATCTTTGCAGATCTCTGCAAGATGTCTGAGCGTGCCGAGCTCCTACGCTGGCAGTTCAGAGCATCACTCCGACAGCTTCCTAATGCTCTGGGGAGCGATTTTAGAAATATCTAACTTAAGCAGTCAGTGCTTCGTGTCCCAGTTGGTTGGCGGGAGCTTGTTTGTGCCCACTGCAGGCAGAGCCGGTGCGGCCGGGCGTGTGCGCGCCTCTGCGGAGGGCGTGTGTGCCCGGGGGCATTGCACAGCCCGTCCCCTCCCGCTGCCACGGCCCCGCGGCCGCACAGCTCCGCCCCGGCCTTCTCCGCAGGCACTGGGCAAAAGGCAGCAAAGTGAGCCCGGGAGAGCTGCGCTGTTGGTCAGCCGTCCCTGCGGAGAGGCAGGACCGACGGCAGATACGCGGTGTTGTGCAGCTGGATCGTGATCTGCTGATCCTCTCTAGGCTGCTGGAAAGAATCTTGTTTCAGTGCAACACCCTGGCTGTAGGCTTTGGGGAGACTGCTTGCAGTAATTACAGTCTGTCATAACATGAGGTTATTACAATAGTCGTGTTCTTGTAATAGGCAGAAATGTTTTTACCCTTGTGAAATACACAGATGCTGGAAGATTTATGTGGATAATGCAAACAATAACGCCTTTGCAGATTACAAACCACAGCTAATCTGCATATACTGTACTGAAGAAATAGCAAGAGCAGTTTATAAAGTCATCTGCCTAAAGCCAAGATTTCAGTAAATTATTTCCCTTCAAGGAAGTAACATACTGTCTTTCAGTGATGCTTCTATTCATTGATAATTACAAGTTATTTGCTGGCACTTAAAAGTAAAACTTGGGGGAAGGGTAAGGGGATTTGTCTGCTATGGGGGAGGACTTCTGTTGGCGTTTTAAAAATGATCAGGCCCCTCCAGGAGGGGTACAGCATTAGACTGTTCAGGTAACACCAACATAAGCAGGTTTTAGTGCCTGAATTCTATTATTATGGCTGTCATGGCTCAATACAGTAATGAAGACCTTGTCTGCTGTAGAACAGACTGCCAGATCTCTGCACTGGATCTTGCTGACAATTATGGGACCTGAAGGTCCTTTACTCTAAAACTGTTTCCTTAACCTTTTCAATCAAAAAATCACCTAATTTGAGGGTGAAAAAAAAATCCTTTAATCATCTTCAACAGTACAGTCCCAAGGCTCTTTATAAACAGCTACCAAAAATGAGGTTAAACTGTCGGGGTTCATTTAGAACATTTTCTCTTACATAACTTATTTCCCCAGGCTTACCCACATGGTAGTGTGCAAGTTAGATGCATTTTATTTGTTTGTGATTGTTTCAAGAAGGCTTTTTGAAGACGTGTGGCTCACCCTCCACTCACTGACAGTGTTTTAAAGGACAGGGCCTGAAGATGTGTGTGACGGGCAGGCAGCTGCCGCAGCAGAGGGCCTGCGCAGCTTCTCAGGCTGCTTATTTGTGTCAGTGTTATCCAGGAGACGCTCTCTGTGTCTCCCACCCAAACTGCCAAACTGCCACAAGCACCTCAGCAGTAATAATCTGCACCTAGCCTTGAGAAAGATTCCGTGGCATGGGTGGAAATTCAATTTCTGTAAAATTGATACTTTTCTCTTGAAAGCGTTTACATCAGTGTGACAAGGTTTGTAGCTCCACTCTCTTGCTGTCATTACAGCAAAACTTGCAAAGACGTTTATTTGCATTTGGCATAATGGTTCACCTTTTTGTGTTGGGTGCAGTGACATCTCTCATGTTCAGTCAGCTCCCTGCACATCGAGTTGTCAGCAGGACATGCAAAGAAGACAAGCATAGCAGTGATATCACTGTTTTTTGGATCTGCTGTTGACTCAACTCAAGATATTTTTACTTAAGCTGTTTTCTTTCTGTAAAGCAGCCAGGTACACACCAATCAGGCACTAGTGGGGAGACTAATCAGTATTGCTTATCGTTTAGAAAGCACCACAAAAGTACTTGTCGCTTTCCAGAACATCATTTCAGAAGTATTGAACAAACATGCAGGGTCATCCCTGTTCTGAACAGCTCAATTTAAAAACAGGATGTAGTGGGGTTAATGATAAAAAAAGAGAAAACAGAATAAATGTGTTATTGAATATGATGTTAAAAAAGTTCTGTACTGGCTAAATTTTAATTGCTTAAGTATTGCTTTGGCTTGCTGCATCCTTTCAGAGCTCTCAGTGTACTTGATGCTTAACTCTCTACTTTAATTTAATTACTTTTTGAAACCCAGTTTTGAGGCCCTCACTGTCCACAATACCCAATGCTAATTCATTCTATTTTAACAATATGTCACATGGTTTCATCTCCTTTTATACATTTTGTTTGAATTTCCCACCAGATTGTTTCATTTGATCCCACCTAAATCTTGTACCACAAGAAGTAGTAAGCAGTTCAACCCACACACATTTTCTCCCTTCCACTCCCTTTATCGATTGCTACTTTATCCTCCCTCAGTTATCTCTCCTTAGCCTCAGGGATCTTGGTCTACTGAAGTGTTTCTGATATGAAAGCTATTCCATATCTTAAGTGACATTTCTTCACCTTCTCTATACCTTTCATAATGTGACTGTACCCTTTTTGAGAAGAGCATACATTATTCAGACTGTGGGTGTATCACAGCTTATACAGTAGGGCAGCTTTATTGCTATAAGCAATTTAGTGTACTCAGCTGTTAATTCAATTACATTTTGAAAAGATGCACAAAGACTAAAAAAGAAATGTAAATCCTTATCACTTCAGTCACCTCACACTGATTCTGGGACTTGTTATTCAAGATTAAATTTCTCAAAACTAATTACTGATTTGGGGAATCTAATTGACTTACTGGAGCATATAACGCAAAGTATTTCTGAGGCTGTAAGCAGAGACTTAGGTGTTTACATTCTGTTTGAAAACTCATTTCTGGTTGAAAAAGAAGTGTAATATTTTTGTTTCCTTCTCTAGATTCCTGTGTGAGACTGGACTAGGAATGAAAACTCCTCATAAGTTAAAAGCTTTCAAATCCCAAATCTTCTCTCTGCCTCTTTTTTTTTTACTGGTATTTTCTCCATTTGCTCCTAGAAGTTAGAGATACAACCTGTTGCTGTTATTGGCCTGAAAGTGGCTCTTAAAGAACTATATGAAGCAAATATACATACATATATAATTTTAATTGCATATATAATTTAAAAGTTTTCATAATGTGAAAACATTATAAAACTGGTTATAGCCTATGTACAAGGGTATAATATTTAACTAGAGCACTTCTTATCACAAGAGCATTTGGGTACTTTGAACAAGATCTTAAATCAGCACATGTTCTCTGAAGGTAATGGAGCCATGAAGGTTGAAATTAGATGAAATAGGATGAAGCAACTTTGTGACCATGGCAGAATCATATCTCTCCTGTCCCTTTCCAAAGGACTTCCAAGGGCTCAAACAGCATGATTTACCTTGCTGCAGGAGGTCCAGACAGTCCTTACCCTGCATTTGGAAAGCTTTTTGGTCACAGCCATACTGCTGACAAAGGCATTATTTACACTGACAGGTCTGATATGAGAATGTAAACACCTTAAAAGTGCCATTCCTCTTGCACAATTAGCTTCTGGCTGCTGAATCAGTGCTCTGGGGACAGCCCTTCCTGTCAACCACCCCTGGTGTTGTTCAGCCTGCACCTATCTCTGCTGCCATCATGCCATTCCTCTTCTGCAGGGCTCCACATGAGCCCCAGAGAGCTCAGGAAAACCTTTTGCTGGCCAGGACATAATGGTTGTGCCCCTTTTCTAATCCAAATATTTCATAAACTGACAAATTAGAAGAGTAGCTGGATGTGATAACTGGTAAGAATCCTTGCCATACACATATTTTCTTTCATGTTAAGTGCGCTGTTCTTGAATTACCAAACCAACCCCCCTAGATTAAAAATATAAGGAATCCCAGATAACTATTAACTGGTTAAAAATAGTTTTTTGCTTAAGTTTTTAGGTTCCTCCAGAAGCCAAATGTCTCCATCCAGACAGTAAACCACAGTACTCTCTGAGCAGAGACAGACCTACTGTGTTTGCAAAACACACAGCACCGTCTGAAGTCCTTCATCCATACTGGGTAAAAATCAATGGATTCAAACCATAGATAAAGGTTTATCTTTTATTATCTTGTAAGAGATAAAAGCAGAGCTGATGATATGATCCAACAAGTGTTTACAATCATATTATTGTATTTCATAAGCTGCCACTCCACACCTGTCAGCACACCCTGAGCTGTAGCTACTGTGCAGGCTGCAAGGCAGCAGAGTACAGTCTGGGTGCAGCTGACTGGTTGAGATGCCCAGTTAAAACAGCACCTGTTGCATGGGAGTGTGCAGAGAGGACAGAGTCAGGCTCTCCTTGGAGATGCACAGGGGCAGGATGAGAGACATGTGCTTCAGCAGGGGAAATTCCAACTAGATACAAGGAAATCTCTTGCACTATGAAGGGAGCCAGGCACTAGCACAGGTTGCCCAGAGAGGCTGTGGAGTCTCCATCCTTGGAAGTATTTAAACATGGTGTGAGCAACCAGCTCCAGCTGAGCTGCTCAGAGCAGGGCACAGGGGGTGCACTACACAATATCCTGAAGTCCCACCTCAGTTACTCCATGATGCTGTGAGTTTATGGCCAGTTACTGTATTTCAGTTGTAGGAGCACTAGTTAACAGGTTTTGAGGATTTTTCACATCACTCTATCAAGGGAATGTAGTAATAAAGTATTCAAGCCAATTCAAGGACAAGAAAATAATCATTACCTAATTAAAAAAAAAAAAACAACAAAACAAACAGACATGGGGAATTTCTAACATGCTAGAGTGTGTTTTCAACCAGTTTTGAGATGAGAAATACAGATCATAAATATTACAGGAAAAATCAAAAATATTTCAATTAGTAAAAAATGTTAATGGTGTTAAAAGGTCACACACAATACACACATGCACATACATGCATGAACATAAATAAAATATAAATACATATGGAAATTCAACAGGAATACCAACACTAAAAATTCAGGAAAAGTGATGCAGGGGAATCAAAATAAAACAAGGAGAGAATATCCAACTGGAACAACACAATTCAATTTTGAATTTGTTTGAAATTTCCCCATTGAAAAAGCCATTTGTTTTCAACATTCTTCTTTGTGAAATACACCTTGTACCCTGTGGAGCAGCATTTATCAAAGGGAAAGTTCAGTTACAAAACTTTATATCAGTTCTCTTCAGCTATTTGTCAAAAAAAAAATATATATATATAATATTTGAGGAATATGAGGAATACAACTCCTATTTTACCAAGCCATGCTTTTCCTTTCATCACAATAAAACAGTGAATTCTTCATGTTTGTTACACATTCCTGTAATGTTTCACAAAACGCCATCAACAAATTTTACTGCCGTGTTTCTTTCCGGACCACCCTAACAAACAACTTCTGCTTTATTTTTAGAATTAGCCCTTCTTGCTGGCTTTTATTTTCCTGTGCCACCCTGGTATGATTTACTGTAATTCAACTTTAACTATTAGTTTGCTGCACTGCACACCTGACTCTATGGCACAAATGATACCTAGCGATTTCCCTCCAAGCCCCTCATCACTCAGGCTATTTGAGCACCCCAAGTGTTGATGAACAAAAAGGACATAAATAATGTAACTTTCTTGCTTCAAAGCATGGAGGACACATAGTGAAATTAGCTTCCCAGAGTTCCTAGCAATCAGCCCTCGCTACATGAAAAGCTGTGATGCTATGCATTATGTCCCTGGGTGAAAGCACACACCATTTGCGAATGTGAGTTACAGCTGAGAAAGGAAATTTGTGCTTCCAGTGATATAGTGCCACTAAAAGTCGTGTGAGAAGAACTGGAAGTCTCTGTATGACAAAGTTATGAACACACCTGACATTTCAAACTCATGATAGCAAAAAGTGACAGTGACTGGGGCTACTGCATAGTTAGTGTCTGAAGCAGCTGCTGCTCTGTTGTAGTCTCTGGTTTTTTCTTTTACGTTTCGAGTCCATTTTACTCAGAGTTTGAGTCAAGGCGCAGGAAACAGTGAGATTTTCTTTGGTCTTTGATGTTTATTATATCTTATCCATAATACAGCTACACAGAGACTGCTTTCTAAGTTAACAAGGTGAAAATGGCTCAAGATATCTGCTTCCAAGGTCACGTATACCCCAAATCATCCAATTATTAAATGCCAACAAATTTGTCACTTATAAACCAGTGATCATTAATTTCTGGCCCACACTGTGGGATTTTTGACCCAATGGTAAAACACTCTGCTTTGTGAAGAAGAAAGAAGACAGAAGAAGAACAAACCTGCGCCCAAAGACCTCCATCTTGTAACCTACATATTACTAATATACTATAAACCTAATTTTTCTACATATTCCACACAGTGATATAACTTTTCTGTTTAATCACACAGCAATACCCTCTGTACTATCCCACAACCCTGGGAGCCTTTCCCAGGGCCTCAGATCAAATGGAGTGTGCTTTTGAGTATCATTGCTTGTCAGAACTGAAAGACTGATATTCTCAGGATTCAGGGTTCCAACACTCCTCCACAGTCGGTCAGGAAAAGGTTAAAATTTTCTGGAAGTGATGTCTCCACAGATGGCAAATTCCTCTTTCTGTTCAAATGAGACTGTCAAAAACAAAACAACCTCTTTCCCAGAGAAAGAAAACTAATTTTCCACGAATTCAACCCTTCTTTCTTCCACCATTTCCTCAGCTGTTGGGTCATTGCCAGCTCACTGCATCCTCAGCCCTCACTCCCAGTGGTTCTCAGAAAAGATGGTATTTGCTGCTTGCTGTTGATTCCCAGCCTCGGTTACCCTACCCTTGCAGGGAACATTACATTCCCCTTCCCCCACTCTCATTCCTACTTTTCCTTTCTTACCTTTGTGGTTCCATCCCCAGTTTGCAATATCATGTGCTATTTGAGCAAAAGATGCTACTTCTCCCTACAAAGTCTCACTTGTTGACACCTCTGAACTCAAAAAGTTAATTGCCTCAGGGGTTTATTCATCTCAACAGCGTCAAGCTAAGCCTCTTTTTCTGATGATTCAGTTTCAAATCTCTGTGTTACCAGCTTTTTTGCAGATCTTCTCTTGATTTCCTCTGACAATCTTCATTTGCTTCACTAAGAAGACCTTTAAACTCAGCAGACTTCAAGAGTTGCAGTTGGTAGCTTTTGTTTTTCCCCTTCAGCCTTCTCCTCCAAGGCTCAAAAGGCTTCTTTTGCATTTTGCATTTTTTTTTTTTTTAAATCATGTAAGAAGAATCATCTGTACATCACAACTAGCAGGAGCTCAACCATCAGAGTTAAATGTCTTAATTAAGTCTCGTATCCTTTTGTAAATGCCTGAACACTCATCTGTGAGACTCTGGATGTACCAAGTTGCCATTTCTATGAACCTAAAACTTTTTCAGCAGCAGAGCCATTTCTCCAGGAGGTGTGGTAGTTCTGTTTGTAGTCTATGGGGTCCTGGGGCATCAATAACTTACTCATTACTGCACTTTCACACAGTTATACAGATAAGGGGGGTTATGTTCTAAGGATTTATATAAAAATCTGTGCAATAACATAAATAGCCTTTATTAGGTAAACAAGCCAGCAGAAAAACAAAATTTTGGTTATCATAACTTGAATGATAATGTGGAAATGTGGAAAAACACATTTATATGAGGGTGCCATGTTTCTAGGAATTTAGATGGAATTTTGAAATCTCAGTCTTTTCTGTAGGTCTCGGCTGCGTGTGCATGCAGATGTTCATTTAGCTTGTGTCTACATACATGAATCAGATGGCAAAACTGGAGCTGCATGCTGGCGTGGCAAAGAGGCACTGCTAGTGCATGGCTGGCTACGTTTTCATCATTTTCAAGGAATGAAACCTCATATAATTCATGAATTTCTGAATACATACAAAAACTACAGTAGAACTGGAGAGGAAAATTCCCCAGCTGAGAAAGAAAATCCCCAGCCAAACTATTTATGCAGATGGATCCCTACAGCTCTTACAAGGGAGACGTAGCAGATGGTCACCTATTTGAAGCCACCTAATTTCAGTGCTGTGCTAGCCCATTGGACATGCCACTTTCAAGCATATATTCTGCCTGTAATTCCCATGCACAGCACTCACAGCGTGCTCCTTTTCCAGTCTCTTTCTATAGGCAGCTATACTATATGAACTATGCAGTGGATACACACACAAGCACTGTGTTAGCTCTACATTGTACTTGTTCAGCTGATGGGTAACTTGAGAGAGGACTTTCAGAGAGGCTCTGTGTGCTTCAGAGCTCAGCTAAACAGGGAAACCTCTCCAAAAAGTTGTACTTACAGTATCAGGGCCCAGAGCCAGCTTAGGTCTTAGAGCAACTAGGGCACTTGTAACAGAAAGCCCCACGTCTGTGAGAAGAGCCTGCAGAAGACACTTACAGCCAAGAAAAGATAAATGCTTTCCACGGGAAAATTGTGAAATTCTTTTGTGATACTATCACATATTTTCTAACTATAAGGCACACAAAAATTATTACTTCACCAGCTATTCCTACCACCTCTCTACGTTTTAAACTCTACTTGCACTCCCTTCCTAATGCTAACCCTCCCTAATCAGCACGTTTCCCAAAATCAGGGACCTCTGTCAGGGCCTGACTGCCCAAAGTGCCCTGTGTGCCATGCATCAGCTGGTTGGTTTGCTGATGACTGTGCCAATTAGTCCTGATGGGAGAGGCCTTCATGAGCAAAGGGAATGGAAAGCAGTCTCTCGTTTTGCTAATCACAATTCCAATTATCAAATGGGATACACTATTGTTTTTGTTAGGCCTGTTTTCATGCTAGCAGCCATGAATTTTCATGTAGCCTTTGAGCAAGCTGTGCTGGCTGCCTAAGTTCTTTCATTATAAATGCTATCTAGAGCTGTTGATCCCTGGGCTTTCCCAACTCAGTCAAGGGTAAAATCTAGCTCACTCAGTCTCATCTAAGGAGAAACCTGCTTCCCTAGCTCTCAAATAAAGTCAAGCCAGTCACTTTTTACACTGGAAAATCCTTACAAAATATGTCCCTAGTAGCTCCAAGGAATTCCTTGGTTGTTAAATCAAACTATCCCATGATGAATTGGCACTTTTAAACAGAATACGGTCTCATAATTCTTGCATTTCTGTAGATAAATGTTAAATGAGGACAATGTGGCAAAATTCCAGATATCTTGCTGGAAAGAAAAAAGGTTAATTAATCCTGAGTGTAGTTTCAATCATGAACAAATAAAAATGTTTAAAGAGCTCCAGGGTTTACATTTCAGCAGAGGTTGCTATGCATACAGCAAGACTGTGATGCTTTTCATCAGTGTCTGGTGCTCCACAGAGATTTTTCTGTATGAGTCCCAAAATTCAGGATTTGAATTTTATTCACATAATGAAGCTTAGACTGAATGGCTGAGCCAAACTTACCAAGATGTCAGGATATCCTTCTAGTTTTAACTCTTCATTTCTCCCGTTTTCCATCTCTCCAGCACCTGATCTCTTTTCCCTTCAGAGATCACTGCTGTCATTTCCACACCAGAGACAGGCTGTGACCACAGTCTGGCATTTCTAACCACCACAGACCCAGGGGTATAGTCCATGACAGGAATTTGCCTGTTAAACATTGTGTCCTAAGACTGCAGTGACATGAAAAGCCCTTATTCTTCTACCATGGTTTCCTGTCCTAAATACTGTATTTTCCCAAAGGTCTGACTTTTTTATTTATAGAAAAATAATGAGGCATTTTGCTCCTTATTATAATTGGACAAACATTGCGTGAAACATCATAATTTCTGAGAGACCCTCAGACTGATAGTTCTGACTCTACATCAATCAGTGGAGCTTCTTGCCCTGATTTTGGTGGAAATCAAATCAGCCCCCAAACCTCATGAATGATGCTTACAGGTGAGCTTGTATTTACTGCTGTTTGGGAGTGTGGCACAGGAAGAATCAGACCTGCAGCTGCTGTACCCAAGAGCTCAACGCTGAGCACACGATCCAGTGAGAGTGAAGTGAGCGTGACAGGCACAGTGACTTACAGAGCAAGGTGGCACACCCAGCATCAATGTTTAAGGAGCTGAAATCTGATCTGATGTCTTTGCAGAAGGACAGGGAGGACTATGAATGTGTATTACAAGGATGTAAATTTGAGCTGTGAAACAGAACTATGAGATAAGCCACAGTCAAAACTACAGATCTGAATTTTGTATCAATGTGCTATGGGAAAATAGAACCTTGGATACCAGAGCACTTAAATCCAGGGCTTAGGGCTTTGGACTTGAGTCTAATTTTTCCATCTTTGTAGGTTTTTCAAAACTATGTTCAGATTTGACCTAACACAAATTCAGGCCCAGACCCAAAATCTCAATTCAGACTCACCTCTACTGAAAATAAGTTATCCAATTTATGCCATTTAAATCCAATTTTGTCCTAATTTCTAGGAAGTTCAGCCTCAGTTAAACTGGTTTTGAAGTTATATGGTGAAGTTCAGGTTCATATACCAGAAACATTTGGAGAAATTAGGATATCTAGAATAAGAAGAAAACACATGGGTGAAAATCAAGGAAATTATTCAGAAGACCAGCTGACTGCCAAGAGAGAGGAAAGAAGGGGACACTGTTGCATGGCTCTGTTCACACTTCCGTCAGGTAGGTCATAGAGAACCAGTTCTAGCATGGAAGCTGTGGAGATAGAACAGCATGAAATGTCTATATTATAATAAATCTTGGTTTTCAGGTAGACTTGCTGGAATGATAACATTCCCATTCTAACCAGTGATGCAGATCTGGGACTGGAACTGGCTTGTGTCTCTATTGGAAATGATGGCACCTGACTGCTTTCACCATGTGAGCAGGTATTTAGTATTTTAGATAGCTGACACACTGACAATATGGTGTAAACATGACATGAATCTGGGGTAACAGATCCAAGCAGAAATAAGTTAGTACCAGTGACATCTCTTCAGTGGTTAAAGACCCTTATTTTAAAATTAAACTCTTATTTTAAATGTGGTTTCTTCTAAACCGAAATGGTAAAATATTTTCTCCAGTCCTGAGAAGATCATTTCCATAAATGGAGACACATGTGGAATATTACTGTTTTGGTTTTGCTGTTCTTGATAATGAAGGAAACCACAAATCCTTGCTTACTCTATACTCAGAAAGACAATGAAAAACACTAAGTGACCACTTGCTGTGCAAGCACAGCCTGAGATATACGTACAAGCTGGTAAGGAATAAACCCCTTTTTCATTCTCAGTGAGACCAAAGGTATAAACCTCCTCACACACGGTGTCTTCTTGGTCAGCAAGATCCATATAGGCTGTTGAACTCGGCAGAAAGTGCTCTGTGTTCATGCTCACTCTCTGTCTCATGCTCACCATTGATAGCTACTCCCCAAGGTGCTGCACAGATCCAGAAAAGTCATTACTCAGACGGGTGTTCAGACAAGAAAGGAACACTCAAAGTGACATGCAAAAAGTATCTTGCAACTGCCTTTATAAGGGCAGTGACATTGCAGAAACTCAACAAAATTATCATGTGTTATTGTGGGTTTGGTCCTTTTCAATATCCACATTTTTGTTCCCTGATTTGTCATGTGCATGTTTGAAACTGTGGATCCAGCCTCAGATGCACTTGTTGCTGTACTGTATTGCACAGTCTGTGCAAAGCTTTGGCACACGTGGACCAAGTGCAGATTCCATAAGACCCACACAGAGCAGTGATGGTTTTGCTGCAGAAGCACTCAGGGGTAAGAGCAGGGCCTTGTATGGAAAGGGAGCCCAGTCTATGTGCTGGAGAAGCCTGATAGGATAAAGAAGTTTGAAATTGCAGGATGGTTCTAAAACTCAGCTAAGACTTCAACAGCAGACTGAATGGGTTCTGTCATAAAAAAGAGGGGAAATCCTAGTGGTGTTTAAAAATTTCATGAAAAGGAGAAAGCAGAAGCAGTAGCTACAGAAGAAATTGAGATCAAAGATGGAGATTTTTTAAAGGTGAAAAAGTCAAAAACTTGCTCGCATTATGCAGCAAAAAAATCCCAGAACAAAAAGAAATGAAAGTGGCAAGCAGAAGAGAGTAGAGATGGGAAGGGTGTGGCCAGTGATCAGCCTCCAGCAGGGGTATATTCCCTGCTTCTCATCCCACACACCACCAGAACCAGCCACAGAGTGCCTGTAGCTTGCACAGCACCACCATTTCCTCCAGACAGCTGCCTGACTGATCATATCCTTCTTTAACCATTCTGGAATGTGTTTTTAGAATGTTTTGACTGATCAGATCTACCTACATGACATCATTGCTATGGGCCAAGGAGCTGCAATGACAAATCTGACCTGGGCTCTTGCACCTGCGAGTGTGGGCACATACACACTTTGGGCACCACCTATGCTCAAAGTACACTCGACTTTCTAAAGTGTTTTCCCCAAACTGATGGCATAGTCTGGGAGATGAAATCTCACCTCTGGAGCATTGCACTGGGATCTACAGTGCATTTTTAATTCCTGCCTCAGACACAGTGATTTGTTGATGACTGCTCACATAGTGCACTGCACAGTTACCCACACAGCAAATGCTGGGAAGTATCTGCCCAGTTGAAACATTAATAATTTTTGACAGATGTGGAAAAAATTAAACTAAGGTGAAGCTTTTTTGGTTTTCTTTTTCTTTTTGTGAGACATTCAGCATTTGGCTCAGCCCCAATGTTTTTTAAGCGTACTTGGTGGTCACAGAAGAGTTTGAGGCTGTTGAGCATCCCAGAGGGCTGGGGACACAAGTCCAAGGCTAAACTTTTCTTAAGAAAACATTTCAGGTTACCTTTAAAATTACAGGCCAAATGGCAACAATAAAACAGGTAATAAATTACTATCACAACCAGAGCCCCATATCTCCTTTGCCAGCAAACATCTGAACAAGACCAAACTACCGGTAGTGCAATAAAACACAAAGGGTGTGGAGTTTGTGTAACATGAAGACATAATTTCTGCTTCATGAATCTACTTATAGAAAGAGGAATGAATTTCTGGGAAGTAAGCAAGCTCATTTAAACAGAAAATAAACTTCAAAGAAAATCATAAAAAGAGGAGGGCAAACACAGATCACTTTGTTTTGAACTCTGTACAATTGCTCAATAAAAATGTCTGCTATTCAGATTTAATTTTTGGTTTAAACATTACAATTTCTTTTGCTACTCTTGGCAAAATTATGTTCTTGTCCTGTAGGCACTTCTGTCATAACTCTTTTTCTTAGCCTCTGAGCTTAAGGCTTCACAGGGACACCAGAATTCATCCCCACAGACTGGCCTCCAGGATTGTGTGTTGCTTACCCAAAAGTGTAGAGTGATTATTTTCAGATATGGACACCATATCTGCAAAAACAGTACAGGTTAGCTCATAGTTTGAGAAACTGGACGGTCACTACTGTAGGAAAAAAAATCCCATTCTTCATTCTTTCTTTTCAAGCTACAATATAAATTTCAACTATAAGAAATCTATTTCTAACTTAAGAATGCATATCTTTAGAGCAGCAGAGGGTTAGCTGGCAAGTCAGATCTTGCTTTTTCCCTGCCTCTGATCATAATCCCTCTTTTAAAAGACTATTTGTGATCCTCTTCAGCAAGGCATATCAAACGTTTACCAACCAAAGAAAGTTTTTAATTTTTATCAAATGTAGCTATATTTTACCCACAATTTCCTTATTCTCCTGAGAGCTGAACCAGCTGACATTTATGGATTTAACTGTTAGCATACTGTACATGATCTATCTTAACTTACACGTGCACTCTGCCTACAGTGGCAAGGATTGCTGTTTTTAACGTTTAAATTTCCCATGGCATTTAGTGGACCTAGCTACCTATGGGGATCTACCTCATTTTCCTGCCTTTGAAAATCCAAACCAATGTTAATATCTAACAGTTTTTGTAGCAACCCATTTAATACCCAAAAGAAGACTATTTGTATTTGTATACAACAGATCCCAAAGATCCAAGTCCACTGGAGCAGAGCAAAGACATGGTATGATACTAGGGACATCAGGATCATGGTTTTGGTCATCTGCTACACTGAAAGCTGGGACAAAAAAAAAAAAAAAGTTCCTTATCTACCCATCAGCTTGTCCTTCTCTTGTGAACATCAAACTCACCTGGAGCATGGAATGTTTCTGGAGACTATGGCATTGTTTTGGTCTGGTTAATATTTCTTTTTGTAAAGCTTTTAATCTTGTTTTTCAAACAGTGCTAACACCAAAATGACCTGCCAGCTTTTATTTTTAAAGAAATATGACTGGTCAGACTCCTAGGAATAACTATTTAAGCCAGAGGGCATGTGGTAGCCAAAGATCCTCTACAGTTATAAACAAGTACTTCTATAAAACATTGCTTCAGGCAGAGAAATGTGGCAGATAAGGCACTGCTGGATGACAGTTAGATTTTCCTCAAAGTGGGAAAAACAATGTCATAGTTCCCAAAGGCCCCATCTCTGTAGGCTTGAAAGAGAGCAAAAAATTAAAAAGAATGAAAAAGAAAGCAAGCACTGTTTTCCATTTCTCAAGAACTGCCACTAATAAAAAGACAATGGATAAGCCTTCCTTGCACTGTATGGAATATTTTTGCATCTTCATGAATGTTATGTATACATAGCATACACAGAGATGGCAAGAAAAATAATACCATCAGTGCAACCACAGAGTTGAGAAAACAAGCATTCAAAGCCAGGGAAACAGTTTTAAAATAAAATGCTATCCCTGAACTTTACCCTCCTATATTTATTCTAAAATATAGGATTTGTTATAGAAATAAAGAGGAGAAATACTGGTGATTCCAACAGCACAAAAACCATAAAACCATTTTTTGTACAACTCAGCATACTATCCTTCACCAAAAGTAATGTTTGGCCCTTGCACATCTGCAGGCTGGAGAACTTCACCTCAGCTAGTTTTCTGCAAGCCTCTCATATTTGAATTGCAAAAGTGTATTAATTAAGCTAACTTTGGTCAAACTGTCTTATTGCTTAGTTATCCTTGCACAAGGAAGGTGTGGTTGTATCAGGGGAAAAGTTATTTGATGTGTTTGGAATGAAAAATGCAGTAGACACATTCTTCCTCCTGCAAAGGGACAAACTATGAAGCTCAATTAAATTTAGTAAAATTGTAAACTATTGGTATAAGGATTTAGAAATCTAAACTAAAGATTTCCCTTTAGTACTCAATATTACTACTATTATCTTTTTTTTGACCCACCCAAATGTTAATGGTCTCATAAATTATGCAACACACACTCTGAGTACATCCAGTTTTTTTGTTGTTTATGTGAAATAAAAATAATAATGAATTCATTAACTGTCTGCATTGATATCAGTCAGGGGCAGTTAATTAAGTACTTTACAAATTCACCATTGAACAAAGTGTTCATGTAGGTTAAAAATAAATAAAATGTGATATTAATTCCTGTGTTTAGGGATTAGAATCCTGCAGCATGGTGGAGGTTATAAAATGCAACCACAGAAGAGAAAACAGAGGACACCAAGACCACAGGAAACCCATTAGAACCAAATGTAATTATGAACTAAGTAGTGTGGTCCTGGGATATTTCAGAAAAAATGTTTCCACTAAAAATGGAACTATATTCATGGAAATGTACATTTCTTCACCTTAATCTGAGGTATTTTGTATACAATTCTGGTAACTCATGTTTCAGAAGGGATGAATTCTGGGTGCAAAAGCAGTGCAGATGACTGGCACGAGCCAAAGAATGGATAGGCTACCATACATGAAAATAAAATAGGCTCATTTGTTTAACCTAGTGAAGTGAAGATTGTTAGTGAAATGGAATCAAGCATAATATCAGAAAGCTAAAATGACTTTTTCAGCTATTGGATAATGCTGACACTTGATGGGAATTGGTATTCTGACATTTGTATGATTATGTAGATTCTTAACCAGCGAAAAACCACATTTCTGAAACAGACAGTAATTGGAAATAGAAATTTAACTGCTTTACAGAGAGACACAATTAGCTTGTGAGAGGGATTGTATGATACAGTTGTCTGCAACAGGAGAGACACAGACTTAATATGTCCTTTTGTACTGTACCATCCTAGCTAATAGGTACTAATCCTATAGGCATGGTATAACCCATAGGTTTAATGGGGTTCAGCCATCCATAGAAGAATAGGCATCACCAACGTTTCAAGGATTGCAATAGCTGACAGGTACTGCCACCTCAAAACCACTTCTTAATTTAAATCAAGAGCTGTCAGGCAATTTTTACTCATGTTTACCCTTTTTCTGAAATCACTCTGGTTTGCTATGGCTACAGACATGCTGCCAGTAGTTGTCCCTTCTAAAAGCAGCTTCCAGCAGAAGTGCTGTGTGGGGTCTCATCCCTGCCCACACTGCTCTGCCGAGTGCTGCCCAGTGACACAGCCCTGCTGCAAACTGCCTCACATTGAGCACAAGCACTCAGAGAGCTGGAAACCCTGCATGGAACAAGCAGTAAACCTAGAGGACTGTGGGAGAAACCAGCAGTGTTGAAGCAGCCAGGATTTAGAAATTTTGGCTTTCAGGAAGAGGGCAGTTTGTTAACATGAACTGTGAATCCTGGAGCGTTCCAAGCCTGGCTTTTTGACTTCAGCCCATTTTCATCAAAGACCATCTTTCCCTTGAACGGGATGGCCCCACCCAGGGGTCACTTTCTGGTCTGTCTGCAGCTTTGTCACTACATGGTGAAACTGCAGCTATTGGCCACTGAAAAGAAGTTTTGCCCACCTATAGCCATGGCCTGTCATCCCTCCTGCAATGTCATTAAGCCATGTTTTGCTTTGCTGACACCAGCGCTGCCAAAAAGCTCAGCTGGCGAAGGAGTCTGTGTTAGTAATGTGGCTGGCATCCTGCCTCCTGCAGCTGAGGTCACTTCTGAGTCTCTGCTGGTCCACTCGGACGGATGGCTTAAAACTCTCTCCCCCTCTGTTCAGCTTCCCAATGATGTAGCAGGCTTGCACTTGGACTATTGCACTGGCCTTGCTCCCTAGCGGGGATAATATCTCTAACAGCTATTTTTCTTGCCTTGTGTCTTCTCTTCCCTAGCCAGCCACCTGAGTTGTTGAAATACTTCGTGATCCTGTGTTCCAATTCCACTTGAAAGATGCAAGCAGTCCTGCAGACCATTCCACCTAATTCATGGAAACAACTCAGCTTTGATGGAAGATTTAATTTAAATCGTTTCAAATTTGGGTTAGAATGCTTCTTTTTCAGTTCCCTCATGAAGCACTCATCACTCTCATTTATGCAGGTCTTTTCATTTCAGAGGCCAGACATGTGAAGCACAAACTCTGCCTTCTTTGCACAGTCTATAAATAACATTAACTGTCTAGGATGGAGTCCATTTCACTTTACCTTAGCCATCGAAAAGTCAGCCTAAGTCAATAATTTAGATTATCACTATAATGGTGGAAAGGGGAAATTTCTTTTAGAAGAAAAACTACTCCTATACTGTCACAAGGGAAGGTCTTACCCTCTGGAGACATCTCTTTCCACTGAATGAATGTCTAGGACACCTAATACTCAGAAGCAAAAGGTAGATGAGTCTGATGATTGATGGTTTATTTCTTGACAGTATTTGTAAAAGAAACTAATTATTTCTGGCTCCTAAAAGCTAAGTAAAACTTTGTAGCCCATTTCAGAGAAGGTAAATAGAAACACATAGAGAATATCTGACCTGTCAAAAGACAGACTGACAATCACTGTCAAAGTCACAAGATGAAGACAGGAGATCCTCAATCACAATCCTGTGCTAAGACCATTAAATCATTCCTCTTTCAACAAACACCTTTCTACTTGTTGCCTGCAAACTTATCAACAGCAGTTTTACATGGCTTAGTAATTGCTTTTAGTGCCTTGCATAGAAAAAAGTGGTCACACACAAAGGATTTTCTGTAACTGGATGGCCAGTCCATGTCTCCTAACCCCTTCAAGCCAGCTTGAAGAGAGCAGTCAGGTTGCACATCCAGAGCAGCTCTAAGTGATACTGCTCTGGATTCAGTAAAATTCCAGTGGAGACACAGTTGTACCAGGAAAGTGTTAGTTTGATTTTGGGGTATTTTTCCCAGGAAAGAAGGGATATGAACAAAAGCAATCTTTCCTCTGATCATAACTGTAGAAGGCTTGCCAGCTCCAAACATATTTTCTAGTGTAGAGCAGACCTCGAGCCTTCACAAGTACTGTATCACCCTCCATACATAAAAGTCCACAAAAAAGGACCTGTCAAGTTCTTAGGTTATCCAAGCCACTATGTGTGTATCTGTAAAAATATATACACATTCACACATATTTGAGTGTACCCAGAAGTATTTGCATGTGCACACACACAGTTTTATCATTTTTAGGAGTTAACTCTTGGTTTTGAAATATTTGTTCTTACTAATGAAGTATACAGCTCCCCAGAAATTTGTATGCACCTACAGGGGAATTCCAAAGAGGTATCTCTCACTTTATCATGCTGGACTTAGCCTTCTGAAAAGACTGACAAGATCAGGAAGGGAGAGGTATGGCTATAAAGCTGGGGTGAATAATTTGCATTGCAATGTAGTTTTAAAATCACTGGGCAAATACCTACTGGATCTCTAATCCATTGAGCTGCTGGATGTGGAGTGCATGTCATGGAGAAGCTCAGCTGCATCATACAAGAGGCTGCATGGGAGTCCTGAATTCTTATTGCCAGCTTATCAGAAAGAGTCGTAAGACAAAGGAATTGCTCTTTTTCAAATAGTTCAGTCACTGAGAGCAGAAAATAGTGGGTTTGTTTGTGGTGAAGACAGCAGTACACCCTACACTCACTCTGCTACTGTGCAGAAAGAGAAAATGTAAGAATGCAAAGCAACAGCATTTTAATTTCAGGTTGTAAATGCTACACTCTGCTCTTCATGCCCCATGCTTCATGCCGAGGAAAAGCTGCAGCATGCCAGAGAGGAGCTCTTTTCAGTGAGCAGAAACAAAACTGAGGAAACTGGAAAACTACACTGGTGGGCTGCTTTTAAACTCCCTTCTCATGGTAAGCAACCAGCAAGCCACAAACTGAGAGACACCTTAATGGTCCAGGAAGTTCAGAGATCTTTGAGTTAAATGTTGAGCAATGCAGGTGCAGGCTGCAGATGGGAAGTTTGGGTGTGAAAGCATGCCAAGTGCATAACAAAACTCGATTGAAGGAAGCCAGTATTAAGATCTCAGTCTGAATTCATTGCACATAGATGGCAGGAATTCCACAGATAGCCTGTGTGAAATGAGAGTTTTCAAGGTTCCTCAGTGTGAGAGCCACTGGCATAAAAAGGGACCTGCTTTGCTCTCTCTCAGTTACAGTTACCACTAGGCACACCCAAGGATATCTTCTGCTAAATATGCAGGGGCAAATAACTTCTTGGTGCAACACGGCTGAAGGGACAGTATTCATAGAATCAATGTTTTTTCAAGATTTTTGTCTAATTGTTTCAGAATTAAGAATTGAATATTTTGCTGGTCTTACCCCCCTCATGCTACTTCATCTGTAAACTATAGGAGGTAATGAAAGAGTTGACTCTTACACACAAAGCTTAATGAAGAGAAACCCTATCAAAGCAGGCCCTTGCATTTCCTTGGAACCACTGACATACTGGCATTTAGAATCTGGGCCATTGTTCATACAGTGGTCTTGATATCTAAAGCCCTTTGCCTACACTAACTACTCCACTACTGTTGACCCTTACTTAAAGAGACAGACTTTATGATTTAATGTCTTACATTTCTTTGCTTAGCTTCCAATTCTTCCTAACCTTTACAGCCAGCATTTTAAGTTTACACATTATCAATTATTATACCAGAAATATATGCAGTGTATTAGGTTAGACACATACACAAGTCCTTGTAGAATGTAGGAGACTTCACAAAGACTGTCCTCAAGTGTCTTTGAAACTACTCCTAAACTTCTATTCCAACTTAAGGATGTAAATAGGATTTATGCATGAAATGGGCTGTTGCTGGCTGTTAGCACAGGGGTGAATTTGGTCCAGTGGGTGTGTATGTTGATTTTCCACTCTAGAATTTCTGATCCTCCCAATTCTTCATTGCTACCTGCCAAGATTGCTATTGTTAGGTTTGGTTTTTTGTACACCTGAAGAAAGATTTATAACCTTTGTGGTCAAAGTATTCCACATCTGATCCTTTTTCTATTTGCCTTTAACTCTCTTCCCCAGCCCTGATCGTAACTGCTTAAAAAAGTTTAAATGGATTGATGATGTTTTTATTAATTATTCATGTAACTAAAAGCTAATTTATTAACTGAGTAGGTCTTGGTTTCTGGAGTACTGGGGAAACAGCATGTCACTGAGGACTTCTCTATGTCAATGGCAGCCATGTAAGAGCCATGTAAGCCATGTAAGCCATGCCATGTAAGCTCTAACTTTCTCAATTGCTTATTTCTGAGAACTTCCAGCTCCAAAGGACTGGTGTTTGCAACAATTTTCTTTGGAAGATTTGAGAGCTTAAACATTTCAGACTTAGTGGCAAATTTTAAAGTAAGTTAATAGACCTTTTTGAGAGAAACAATCATTTAACTCATTTTGAGTTATATAATTATTTCCCTAAGATAATGATAATAAAAGTCAACTGTTTTGAAAATGAATGCGATTTTACCTGTCTTATTTTTCAAAATAGTATTTTCTTAATGCTTGATAGCTTGACTCTTATAGCACCTTTTTTATTTTCACATTACAACTTAAATAACTGACACATTTTATGATCATCTCTGAAACCCAGTAAGTAAAGTTTTGATTTGAGACTTCTGTATTATGAGTTTACAGTTCTTACTTGCCATAAGAACACTCCAAAAAGAGATGGAACTTTGTTCCAGAATATAATGCTACAATTATATATTGTTTCTTTTGAAAAAGTCAAGTATTCAAGCATAGAAGAATGAAAAACCAAAAAGTTGAAAATTACATTCAAAGTAAGAGCCAGTAGTGTTATCCAAGAAAAATACATATATTCTGTATGAAACTGGAGACTCCACAAACCCCACTTTCTAAATTTTCAGCTATTCATTGAATACACACCTGACCAGTAGCAGTTTGTCCGGGCTTTTCATTAGAATTATGCACAATATTTTGTACTCTCCAGATGTACTCTGCAACTGCTTCATAAAGAGGAGAAATGGCAATAGGGACAATGGAAGAGGCTAAAGGAAGACTTTGAATACTTTTTGCCCTGAAGAGATGACAGAACAGGTTTGATACCTGCAGAAATAAATACAGCATGTTTATTTATAAAATATTTTATTTGTAAATAAAACTTTATTTTAAAAATTATGTTTCAGAATTTCTACAGCAGATTTTTATGATGGTGTTTCTAAATAACTCTTTACCAAAGGTGGAATTTCTTCACTGATGTGAATCTGCTTTTGCCATGCCTTACTGGTGAGGTTTTGCTGAAGCAGTTCCTTTGAGAGGTGCTCACTACAGGAATAATTTTGCTGTTCATAAGGGATCCAGAGAAGCCTGAGGAGAGCATGCCTTCAGTGTAGACAGAGGAGAGTAAACTGAAAAGTTATCTTCATGTTCTCCTAATCTTGTTCTTCTTAGTCCCATGTAATTCAGACATCCCAGACGAACTCTTCAACATGCACATGAGCAGCAGTGCTCTCCCAGCACCAATATACTTTAAAAGGCAGCCATTAGTAACATCCCCACGACTCTTCCTACACCCATCCCTACTAAAACCCTCTTACCAAGTTTCTAAAAGCATCTCTGGATCTTTGGAAAGTGCCACATGGCTATGCCTATTCCTCTTTCAGATCAACTGTCTCCTCTCTAAAGATCTCTTCCTCTCTCCCATCTCTCTTGCATACTGTGAAAGGACACAGTAGGGATAAGGATTTCATCTGCAGTTTATATAGATCCAACAATCCATGTTTTGATGTGACCCAGGAGAGGGAAAATCTAGTTTCTGGATGGTTTTCAGTAACTTTTCCCTGGTGTGGGACCGGTCTATTCCTGTTTAAATGTTACTATAGATAGTGGAATTTAGCCTTACAAAGTTACATGACCAGCCCTTGCAGAGGTGAGGGCAGGGGTGTCTGAAGGGACATAACACCCTCCTGTGCAAATCTGACACAGAGAACATTTGGTGCAAAAATGCTGGGAGGGAAAGGTCTAGGGGGCTTCTATTGCTCCACCAAATACAACTGAACTCCAAGTGGACACCTGCTCTGTTTTCCCAATGTTTTCAACAAAGCCAGGTTCAGCTCTTGACCTCTTGAAACACTGAAGCCTAAGTCTGCACTTCCAAACTGAGATAGGCATTTGAACAATAAACAGAGTATCTACTGATCAGACACTGTAATTTTCACCCTTCCCTACTCACACTACCAGTTTCCTGAAAATGGTGATCACGCTTCCCTATTTCACAGAGCTGAAGCAAAGAGAAATTCCCTTAGTGAGTATGCCATGCTTGTCATCAGTCTAAAGAAAAGGACTGAAGAAGAGCTGAAATGGAAATTCCCTGCATCTCAGGCATATAAAAAGCCCAAATGCCTATATTAGTGTCCATTGTAATCTTGCCTTTCTTGACAACTGCTAAAAAAGCTCACTTTACAACCAGTGCAGATGCTGCTGCTTCTTTAGTGAAACAAGGAGAGAGCCCAGTGAGACAGAGACATCAGGCACAGCCATTTAGGACCAGAAGTAAGAATTAATCAACATCACGTGGCAATATAGGCAAGCAGATTTTGTGAACAGAAGTCTTGTTTCACCTTTCCCACATATACCTGCTACCCCAGTTTTATATCTCACAGCTCTATCTCACTGCCAGTTATACTGATACCAGAGCTTTAAACCCATATGGAGCTTTTAATTAAATAAAGGCCATTTAGATACTCTTCCCAAGCTGTGTGTATAGTGCTGTACTTGAAAAAGTCTCCAACACCATTTGAAATAAGTATACATTTAAGTTAGTAGATTTTTCCCAACGCATGTAGAACAGGTCAGACAAAAGTCCACTGCATTTGTACACTTTAAAAGCAGGGTTTATGTAAACACAAAGAGGGATAGTAAATGATCCAGCACTGTCAAGGCAAGTGGGAGGTCCTGACTCCAGTGCTTGTAGTGCATAGATATATATATACAGACATTTCAATTCTATTTCTCCTTCTGTTACCAACAATAAAATAAAATATAATAAAAAAAAAAAAATCCTTTAAAAAACACCTCACAGACCAAACAAACAAATCTTAAAGCCCAATTTGCCTTGAGAAATGCCAACAGAGAAAAATTTCCATGAAGTATTGACTTCCCCACTGTCCAGGTTTTGGCTGGGATAGGGTTAATTTTTTTTTCCTAATAGCTGGTACAGGCTGGGGTTTGGATTTAGTATGAAAATAATGTAGATAACACATTGATGTTTTAGTTGTTGCTGAGCAGTTCTTACTCTAAGTTGAGGACTTTTCAGCTGCCCATCCTCTGCCAGCAAGGTGGTGCACAAGAAGAATGGAGGGAGCATGGCCAGGACAGTTGGCCCAAGAGATATTCCATCCCACAGTGTCACACTCAGTATAGAAACTGGGTGGAGGAGGGATCAGCTGCTGCTCAGGGATAGGCCTGGCATTCATCAGCAGGTGATGAACAATTAGAGTGTTCATCACTTGTGTTTCTTGGGTTTTATTTTGCTGTCTCTTCTTTTTGTTGCCTCCCTTTTCCTTACAATTATTATAATATTATGATTATATTTTATTCCTATGATTAGGCTGTTCTTATCTCAACCCACAGGTTTTACCTTTTTTCCCCCAGTTCTTGTCCCCATCCTGCTGGGGGCCAGGGCACAGCAAGCAGCTGTGTCATACTTAGTTACCAGCTGGGGTTAGACCACGACTCACAGTTTTTGACAAACTGATTTCTTCAAAACTGTTTCAAGATGCACACTGAAAACCCAAGGACTTAAAAAGAACCTGGCCTCTTTTTTTTTAAATGTAATACTAGCATGAAGTGATGTAGATTAAGGAACAGAAATGGTGAGTTTTCCCCCAAAGCTTAGACTGGAGGATGTTTTTCTGGTGATTGTTTTATCTGCTTAATGAAAAATTTTGAAAGAGTTTGGCAAAACATACTGTACAAATGCTTGTCCTGTTGCATTGAAGAAACTATGAGCACAACTGAAAGACTTGCACATATTGTGAAATAGTTTCTTTACTTTCACATCATTTTAATGTCACTCATTTTCTTAATGAAATCCTGAACCATAAACTGAGCTGTGGACCGGATACCTACGCAGTAACCCCCAGTGACTTTGAATGTTCTGAATGCCACATCCCCTTCTATCCCAGTACCTTTTCTTTTACAATCCCATAGGATTTTGCTTGAATTATAACTACTGCTGGAGTATTTCAAACAAATTCAGGCCACTTTAACCAATCAGTTCAGTGTCGTTCTTTGCTCAGAAATGCCAGTGTGACCTTACTATTTGCTGAATCTGTAAATAAGTAATTATTTGGCTTACTTATTAAGGTAACACACCCTAGCTAGGATGAAAAACCAGACCTACAAGATAATCCTCACCTCAAGTTTCTGCTGGCTGTACTGTCTCAATATACCCATACTGTACAAGTGAAATTTCATCTAGCCTTCATAGTGTAGCTGGATGTGTGAGGCACAGGCGGTCAAAGCAATCGTCATCAAACAGGCATTTTCTCCCATTAATTTATGAGTATAAATTCTGATCTGCAGGTAGAGAGATATATTTTCCTTACTGCAGAAATTGTATTGCTAAGTATGTAATTAAAAATTTGCTGTCAAATCACTTTTCATTAAAATGGGTGGATCAATAATGGCATTATTAGGTATCCGTGTAGAAGGCAAAGAAATTAAATTTCATAGAAGAGGTATATACTTCACACTATAGCAGATACCACCCCTTTAATCTTTTTTTTATATACACTGAAATTCTAAATATCATTGCTTTACAAAAGTAATTTGGAATATCATGAAAACAGAAGTTATGTTAAAAAAAACAGACATGCTGATATAATTTCTTAAAAGTTTTGAAATTATGTATTTTCCTATATTTTTTCTTTTAATACTTAAAATATGCCATAAATTAAAAAATAATATTATTGCTGGTTAAAATAGGGAATAGCACTTGTTCTCAGCTTTTAAACCACAGATGCCATTCTTGCTGGAGCATATAGTACTACATCCAGGTGTGTAAGACAGTAGCCACTGGCTATTCCTTTACTTTGTTGTTAATGCCTGCATTATGATAATTTTAACTTGCAATTTGTTCTCATTCAGGTTTTCTTTTTAACAAGTACAGCATTTTATAGCTAGAAGTTGCCATGACCAGCCTGATTTTACAGTACATAATGATCCTTATCTTGCCCCAGCAGCAGTACTTAATGCAGAAGCAAAGAATCACAGGGTTGGTCAGGCTGGAAAGGACCTCAGGAGGTCATTTAGTCCAAACTCCAGTTCAGAACAAGTTCTGAGTTTAGAACTGATTTCTCTAGACTTTTTCCAGTCAGATCCTGAAAGCCTTTTGAAAATATTTCAGAGCCTCTCTGGGCAACTTGTTCCAAAACTTCACAACAAAACAATGTTTATTCTTGTTTTGGCTAGAATTCCCCTCCCCCATTCCCTCATTTTTAGGAAACCACTGTCTCCCATTTCCACAGTGTGCTCCTCAGTTCCAGCTTCACCTCCTCAGTAACCTCCAGTGCTCAGGAGGCTGCTCTTAGGTCTCCTGATAACATTTCTTCTCCAGGCTGTCACAGCCTTTACTGAAATACTTTTTTTATACAGTGATACTTTTAACTTACACAAATCAACTAAAGATGGCAGCTAGTTCAAACTGGTCAGAGTCTGCAAAGGTCTTTCAAACAGCAAGAGAAGGAACCAATATCTTACCAATTTCAGTACATTCTTCAGTCAAATGTATTAAATTCTACATTTTGTCTGATAAGTCATTTCATGGCCTCACCATTCAGCAAAGAAATGTGCTAACTTTTCAGTAAGTATTCAGTAACATTAGTGTAAAAGAGATATAACATTTTTTAGTTCTACATGAACTTTTCAAATTCTTCTAGTATATCTTTTTCATATAATACCAGCTTTGCAAGGGAAAAAAAAACCCAAAACAACAAACCAAACCAAACCAAACACTGTTTCCCAAAATTGCATGCTTTTGGAGTTTGTTTTTAAATATTGAGCATTATGAGTCATTTGTGACTGTGGAAATTCCAGTAAGTCAATAGAGTTACGTCAGACCTGAATTGGACTCTAATTCCTGACAGTACACCCTAAACTACACAAGCAAACCAAGTCCCCAAATGTGAAAGGAGTGTTAACGTCTTCCATATATTAAGACAGCTCTCAATCAACCAGATTAAAGCAAAAATTGCTCCTCCATTCTTGCAGGACATATAAAAACCTGTGATCTCTCAATATATGAAACCTCAAAAGATCAATCTGTCTCCTACTCAAGTTATATAAATCCATACATAATAAAACATAACAAAACAGGGAAATAAATTCTTAAATTAAACAAAAAGAACTCCTAAACAAAACAGCTTAAAATTTATCTATTTTCCCATCAGTCAAGCAAATAAGTAATAACGAAGGTCTAGCAGCTTTAACTATAGGCTACTACAGTTAGATAGCCTTAACTATCTTCTGGAAGATCCAAGACCTGGTTTTCCCCTAGGAGCAATCTGGCACTACTCCACTGAGCTGCTTAACTGAGCAAAGTCAAATGACTTTTACATGATATGGACCCTCAGTAGACCTAAACAGACACATCTAAGTTACTTTTTTCACAGCAAGGTCAACTTTGCTCTGTTAACAGTTCCACTTTCTATCTAACTGATGCCTTACAAGATTTTTTGAGAATAGCAAAGAGCAGAATTACTTTCCTTGATTTTCCATCTACCATGGGTTGACCCTGGCTGGATGCCAGGCACCCACCAAAGCTGCCCTATCATTCCTCTCCGCAGCTGGACAGGGGAGAGAAAATACCATGAAGGGCTCATGAGTTGAGATAAGGACAGAGACCACTCACCAAATACTGTCATGGGCAAACAAGGCTTGAATTAGAGATGTTAACTGAATTTATTGTTAACAAAATCAGAGCAGGATAATGAGAAGTCAAATAAGACCTTAAAAACACAATCTCTTACCCCTCCCTCCTTCCTGGCTCTACCTTCTCCCCCAGCAGTGCAGAGAGATGGGCAATGGGGATTACAGTGAGTTCATCACACATTGTTTCTGCCACTGCTCAGGGAGAGCAGTCCTTCCCCTGCTGCCTTCCACAGGAGACAGTTCTCCAGTGTTGAGTCCATCTCACAGGCAACAGCTCTCCACAGACTGCTGCAACACGGGTCACTCTCCCATGGTTGCAGTCCTTCAAGGACAGGCTGTTCTAGCCTGGGTCCCCCAGGGGGTCACAAGTCCTACCAGCAAACCTGACCCAGCACAGGCTCCTCTCTCCATGGGTCTGCAGGTCCCTGCCAGGACCCTGCTCCAGATGTGCTTCCCAAAGGGTCACAGACTTATCTCAGCCTCCACCTGCTCCAGTGTGGGACTCTTCCATGGGCTGCAGGTGGATCTCAGCATCCCCATGAGCTGCAGGAGCACAGCTGCTTCACCACGGTCTGCACCACGGGCTGCAGGGGAATCTCAGCTCCAGTGCCTGGAGCATCTCCTTTGCCACCTTCTCCACTGACCTGGGTGTTTTCAGAGTTGTTCCTTTCACGTCTTCTCACCCTTCTTTTCTCTGGCTGCAATTACATCTGCACAATAACTTCCTTCCTTCTTAGATGTGTTATCACAGAGTTGTTACCACCATTTCTAATTGGGCCAGGCTTGGCCAGCAGCACAGCTGTCCTGCAGACATTTGACATTGGCTCTGCTGGACATGGGGGAAGCTTCTGGCAGTTTCTCACGGAAGCCACCTCTGTAGTCCCCCACTATCAAAACCTGGCCATGCAAACACTATACACCATCATTTCAAGACTTCCAGAGCATATTTTGGAACACAGAACAAATCACTATACAGTAAAAGTCAACAGAGAAACTCACTTATGTGTTTTCCATTGCTTTCTGTTGGGAAGGACCACTGAACATAGACTAAAAGCAACAGACCTTTTATAACGAAATCACTGACTGCATATATTTTTGTATGAGAGAAGAACCACATCATCTTTCTGTTTCCTGCTGTACACTCTGAGGAGAAATTCCAGCCCGACTACTGAGGAAAAACATAATTACAGAAATAAAGCTCAAGAACAGTATTAAGAGACCTACACAAGATCATTCTCAATTATAACATCATCCACACATTGTCGAGTTCACATCAGCATAAGCTTGATGAAGATTTGGTCTCCAAACCCATCAATCTTCACACATATATATCTGCTCTTGCATCCAAAATTGTTGTTATTCTTTCTGCTATGGAAACCTCAAGTGTCTCTCAACTACATCTTGGACATCACTACTAAATTCAACCATTTTCCTACACTACAAATAATGAAATTCAAGCTCAGCAGTCTTCAGTAGTCATTAAAAAATCTGAAACAAAATCACACCTGTTCTTAAAAACATCAGCATATAACAAGAAATTGAACACATACACACTTCAGTCCCCACATGTTGCCTCTGTAATTTTGATTGCTGCAGTGGGCTTGAGGGCTGGCCCTCAGAGGGCTGATTTTTCTTAAAAGCAGTCATGTGTGACTCAGTGGTTTTACCTACAAAGAGCAGTCATCCATCCTTTCCTTGTGTGAGGCGGTGAACACAAAAGAACCTTGTGTTGTGGTGTTTGAAATTTGTTTCTGCACAAAATGGGAATTCATTTCAACGGTGAGGAACTACAGTAATTGTCTTGATCCAAGGGCCACAGGGAGGAGGAGGAGGAACCTGGGCCAGGTCAGGCAGCAAGACTCATCACCCATGTGTGGGCAGGAGGGAGGCAGGGAGGGGTTCACACAGTAGCCACTGCTCTAGGCCCCATGCACCTCAATACCAGCTCTGCCCAAGCTCCTCCAGTGGTTTCCTCTTGTCCACACCTGTATGACAGAGCCAGGAAGCCTGGCTACTCACCCTTGCCTTGCCCTTCCTCCAAGCAAACAAGAAGGTCCCAATTAAGCAGACACGCAGATTGACTCACAAGCTGCTCACGTGCTCAAGTGGTTACAGGATGAGAGCCTACCGTTACAACACGGGAAGTTTCAGTGCAATAAAGGTGCATCTTATGGTGTGCCATGAGCTTTTTAATACCTGCAGAGGCCTTTCTCGTGGACCACTGAATTGACACTAGTCGCAAAACTCCCAGAACAGCATGGGAATCATCTGCCAGAAGACAAGTCTGAGTCATAGCATTCACAGAAGGATATGTCTGTGCTACAGTCATAAGTGATGTGACTGCAATACTGTGTATACACAGCCAGGCAAGCTCTAAATTTCCTGTCTTGGGCACCGGTAGCAGTCTGGCCATTGAGCTCAGGCCAGCCTAACCATGCAAGTATTTACCCAGCTTTTTGGGCATGTTTTCCAGACAGCTACAAGGTCCACACTGCCACAGCTAGATTGCTACCAGTTCCCCAGCTGATTAGTTTTAAACCAGCTCAGGTATGTCCGTAACTGCAGCGCAAACATACCTAAGTTTTTAAGTCATTTAAGCTTCTATTCAAATTCATACTGCCTCAACTTCTACATTTCCAACAACTTGGACTTAGACCATATATCCTCACCATACTGTGGATATTAAACATTTGGGGTACAATAAATTAATAGCATTTTAAGTATGAAATTGATGGTTCTTCCAAAATGTGAACTGTGTTTAACAAAAGTAAAAGTATTCCTGGCTAAGTGATGACCTCTCCCTCCTTCCTTCCAGAAGCTGTTTGGCGAGTGCTAGATGTGTGAGGTGACTATCTGACCTGAAACTCTGCAGAACACAGTAAGTTTATACACAGATATCAAAATACCACAAACATGTATCTGTAGACTAAGGAAAAAGCCCACTGATTGCAGTGAACATTTTCCCTGCATAAATAGCACTCACTGACTATGTATCTAGTACATTTTGTAACACAGAACAACTTGGAAGAAATGCCAGCTTAACAATTGTTCTGCTTGGATCCAGCAAACTACTTCAAATTCACCTCATAACCTGAAGTTGAATTAAGGAATGAAAAAGTACACAGAATTCTTAAGTATTTCTTTTATTTTTCAACTGATTTTTGGGAAGCAGAATATGTCAGAAATGTGACAGAACAGTCACATTTATCACAGTGGCAATTTAGCTGAATATAGTAAGGGTTCCTTTCAACAAATGGCTGGATTTGGTCTTTTAACAGACATCTGAACATATTATACCCTTTCATTTAACATTTTAATACTGATTTGTTCACACCAGAGATCCATACGTTCCCCTCAACCCACTCTACGTAACACCTCCTGTCTGCTTATATCAGAAACTCGTATGTGCCAACACTCTTCCTAATGCTTGGGATTATGGATCCTCAAGGCCCCATCACGTTAAATGCTCCACCTTGTTGCAGGGGCTCATGGCAGGTGCTACAAACCAAAGGACACCCAAGCAGCATTCTTCCTTTTTTTTTTTCAATACCAAGGACTTGCATACCACTTCTCTTCCTTCCATTTCGAGACAGAAGCATTCTGTGGGGATGATGGGTAGAACAGAGATGGAAGAGGTGTTGTGCTGGAAGATGTTAAGGGCCGCCATCAACCAGTCCTTTGATCTAGAAACACTTCCAGACCTGGTTAAAACTGCTGGGTCTGCTAACCAGATGGCAAAGACTCTCTCTGCTCCCAGCTTCTCCCTTCTGGTTTTGCAATTCCCACTAAAATCATTAAGATTCTGCTCCCTTCAGAATTTGAACTTGCCAAAAACAGAGGAAGGCAACAAAATGCTGACAGGTGTACGATCAGTGCAAAAGCATCATCCTCAATCCTCCCTCTCCTCTGGAGTGCGCCACTTCACAAGAAGACAGTAAAATTACACCAGATTTAAACAGGTTCATCTGAGGCCAGAGCTAGATAATAGCAAGAAAACCAGTGACTTCATCAGAAGCAGCATGCTGGCTACTACTAAATATTTTGGCATTTCTCATGATTTGACATCAAAACAGCCCTGCCTCTGACCTAAGGGTTCCAGTTAGTTGTTTAACCTCTGCTAGTTCCCAGAATAAAAGAACACAAACTGGGACATACCTACTTTATCTTGAGCATGTTCATGCAAGAAAACTACAGCAGCTCCTTTTCATAGCCCTAATGAAATATTTTGTGCCCATGTGTCTAACACAGCATTCTGTTTATTTTACAGGCTTATAATAAAAAAATGACACTTTATGAGCTACATGATAGTATTTCAACAATGCCTTGTTGTGACATGATATGGTGTAATTACTTAGCAGGAGATACTAAAATTTATTGTTATGTCACTGAGTCATACCCTTCAGGGCTTCAGATTGGTGTCTTAATTTGCTTTTTTAAAGCCATACAGACTAGCAAGTTAAGTCAAGGGATTTATTGAAACATCCTAGGAATAAAGACAGACTGAACATGCATGCACAGCTGTGTGCTTGAAAATACTTTCCCCCATCCTTTCCCCTTCTCTGTTTTGCTTTTACTGCATTATTGACTGGGTCAATTAGAATCAAAGTGAATAGAAATTTCAACCCAAACATACAAAGCAACAGGTATGTCACACTAGGGTCCTATTAAGACAGTTATATACAGAGACTGGTCCTGCAGAGCCAGAAATACTCAGCCCCTTCCACTGACTTTACCCACGAAACAAAGCATGTAAATGGAGACCTGCAGGGTGACCTGTCCATCCACAAGAAGTATCGCTGGCTTTTCATCTGTCCATGCAATTAACACTGGATAGGGCCTTGCCAAGCACAGCATTTGCCTCTTCCTTATTCTTATGGTTAAGTACCATACATCAGTAAGGAGAGAATACGATTTTATATGGCACACTACAACCATTGTAAGCACACTGCAGTGAACTGGTGGCAGCACTTTTCCCTAACCAGTGGAATTGATACAGTCAGCCAGGATACTTTTAAAAAAAATTTAATGTTTATTAAAAAAAGTATTGCTGCCAGTGAAGTCCCTCGGTCTATCTGTGGCTGTGCTTCCCATTTTACAGAGGGCGCGTGCAGTGCACTCCGCTGCAAACTGTCTCGAGCAGCAAGCGCGGTCCTGGGGCAGAGCCAGAGCCCCGCCGCACTCCGCATCCCCCGCGCCGGGAGCGGCCCCGCAGCGCGGCCCCCCGGGCAGGGCGGACCCCCCGGACAGCGCGGCCCCGCGCCGCTCCCCGCTCCCGCCCCTCCCGCTGCGAGCGGAGCCCGGAGAAGGGGCGG
>VXAC01008360.1:0-45347 GCA_013399225.1 Rhipidura dahli | reverse complement strand
GGCCTGCCCCCGGGGGGCGGGGTGGGCGCGTAGTCAGTGCGTGCCCGCTTGTTTGTGAGCGGTGACTCGCCCCGGCCCCTCGGCGGAGCCTCCACCCCGCGGGCGGGGACCCGCCCGGCCGCGCTCCCTGCCGTGACCCTCCCACCGCCACTCACCCCGCCGGCCCGGGGAGCCTGGCAGGGCGAGTGGCGCCGGCGTCATGTGACAGCGCGGCCCGGTGCCAGGAGCCCGGGGGGAAGGCGAGCGGGCGGAGGGCGGGAGCGGGCAGCTCCTCCTCGCACACAGACCCGGAGACACGGCCGAGGCGCCTCAGCCGCGGGGACGCGGGACACGCCGGCCTCACGCCTCGGTCCCACGGGAGCGCCCCCAGCCCCGCCACCTACCGCGACCCCCGGCGCTGCGGGAGCCGACGGAATCGCGGCGCGCCCCGCACCGCCCGCCGAGCGTAAGTGTGAGGGCGGGGGTCATGCGGGGGCCGGGCTGTGCTGGCTGCGGGATGGAGGTGCCGGGCGAGGAAAGTTTCCAGGCGCTGCGAGCAGTACGGAGCCCGAGGCGGCAAGGTGACGCCGCGGGAGCCGCAGCCGCGCCGGGGATGGCGGGAACAGGGTCTCCGTCAGGCCGCAGTTGCTGGGAAGGGGGAGCAGGACTTGCCGCGGGGGCTCACAGCGGGACTCCCTCCGCCGCGCCTGGGAAACTCGCTGTGCGGCCGGCGGGAGCCGGGGGCGCAGGGCCGCCCTGTCCGCCGCGCCCGCCGGGCGGGCAGCGCACCTGTGTGGCCGGCGGGGCCGCTCGGGGGGCGCCTTCCCCGGCGCCCTCCCCCGCCCGCCTGTCCCCGGCGGGAGGGCCCGCGGGCCGCCCGCCCCTCGGGGCCGCTCTACCGCCCTGCGCGGCCACGGCCCCCGGTCTGTCCCGCAGCCGGGGCGGGACAGGCGCGTGTCCGGGCAGAGACTGAAGTGCCATCGGATCCCGGGCGAGATACAGTGCCCGACTAAACCGAGGTGGAAAATATAGCGGGTTTGCTCAGGTTCTGTGGGTGACGGGCGAGATGGCAGGGCAGGAGCTCGCCTCCGGGCCGTGTCCCACCCGTAGCGCGGAGCGGATCGGCAAGCGCCATGTCCCCCGTTTAACCTCTGGTGAAGTCTAGGATGAAATCGGCTCCCAAAAGTCTGCCCCTCGTATTGTCACGTCACCTTAGCACCGCTTGGCCGCCATGCAGGCGAAGGTAAAACGTCGGACAGCACAGCAGTGAAGTGTGGAGTTAGAAATAACCTTGCCTTTGCTAGATGCCATTTGTTGTTTTTTTCTTTTTCTTTCTTTTTCTTTCTTTTTTTCTTTTTTTTTTTAAATTTCTGCTTATTTATTTGTTTTTAACCGAAATGGGAATAGGAGTTAATTGCTTTAGACTGCTGTCAGGTGAATGCCTGGCACAGCTAGGGGAGCCCTGGCAAAACAAGGCTCAGCAACACGAGCCTGCGCTGGGAGATCATAGCACCTAACCAGAGCTTGGGAGAAAGACCTAGTTGAGAGTAGCTCAAGTGGTCATTCCGGAGTTATATACAAAAATACATTAAAGTTGTTTTGTGCACTTCCCTTTTGGTTCAGGTACTGTACCTGCACTGTCTGCTGTGTTTTATTCACTTCTTCACCTTTGAAAATTCAGGAAGTGTCACTGTTTGTGGAACTGAACTCTGAAGGTTTAATGGTTGGAAAAAGCTGAATTTGGGTGGCTGGTGGGAGAGCTCTGAAGACTTCATTTAAACTAATATTCATAAGTATACATTATCTGTGTTGAAAACAAATAATTACATGGCTGATGACTTTTCCATAGAATACTTTTAAGATACACTGGCATGATAATCACATGAGCGACTGGTACTTGTATGAGAGGAATTACATCTGGATTTGATGATCCCACCTGACCCAAAAGATACTTATTTCATATTAGCTTTCGCCTTGTATTTTTAAGAATATGTCGTTATTGTCCAGCATCAAAATAGAAAAAACCTGAAGCTGACTTGACTAGCATTTTTTCACAAGCAGGCAAATATTTCTGTGGTTTTTCCCTGTACACCCTGTTATAGCTGTAGTACAGATCGCAAGAGAGACTGGGGGTAGGGGTGGGGGTAGGAAAGAATGCTAAATGGTCTATCCCTTCCCTGAGAATCCAAGCAAAATTTCCTGCAATTTGCAGAGCTGCAAGGGAGCCCTTATGTACTGTGAGCATTTGACCTGGGCAGCACCTGTTTAGCCAAAAGCAAAAGCCTTCAGATAAATAGTGATGTAAATATGAGTGAAATGAGTTGAAGATTCAGCACTAATAGAGATCTTACACGATCACCAAATTATTTCCAGTATGGCATAAAACCTACACCCACTCGTTGCTGTGTAGATGCTGTACTAGCCAGTTTTTACCCCATGTTCACTACCAAACTCCAGCCTTGAAACCCCACAGCATTCATTGGTGTTGCTGTGGTACTCATCCACGGAAGTTGCTGTAACACTTTTTCACATTTGATAATATAAAATGTCCCACCTGTGGTATATAAATAACCGATACAAGGTATCTAAGAGAAGAGAGAGTATTTGAAACCACAGCTTTGAAGGAAAACAAGTGTTGAAGTTATTCTACTGCATGAAATCTAGAAAAGTTGTGCTATTCCTCTTCTTCAGCTTATTTCATTTATTCAGCTATATATTTGGGTGCTTCAAAAATAAAAGTAGTAAATTCATGAGAAATCAAATTCTGAAATGAAGTCTGAGTGCATATGAAAAAGGGATGTGGAAGGCTAAGCATGTAATGACTTAGATAAATACTCTTGGGTGTACTGAGTGACGTTGGTCCTCAGCTATGGAACAGTATTGAGTGTGAGTGAGGCACTGTCCAGGAGCAGACCCAAGCTTTACAAATCCTTCCTGCCATGGTCTCATCCCGCAGCTCTGCCTGCGGAGAATTGGTGCTTGCTGCTAGGCTGGGCGCTGCCTCGTTGATGTCATGAAGCCGGAGCTCTGTTTAGCTACTGGCATTCTGTAAATACAGTAATAAACCAACTGGTCTAAGGGAAGGTTTCAGCGAATCCTCCTGACCTGTGGTGTCTTAAAATCTCCTGCTCCCTCGCGTTAAGGGAGCCTGTTTGTAAATAGGGCAGGTCCCCTGCATAAGGACAGTGTTTTTATTCACACCCAATGAACAAACACCTCCACCCACTGTTGTTGTTTTAAAAGACTCCAGCTGCTCATGAATATAGGGTCAGGGAGGGCCGCCTAAATGTTTCTCTGTGCTTTCTCCCCAGCGCAGCCAGCAGAGCTGTTTCCTGTTCTTTGTTTCAAGGCTGGGGTTTGCGTCACACATTCCAAGTGGCATATGTGGTGCTCTTTCCTGTTTCAGGCTGTTTTCTGGCAGTTCGGTAGCCTCGTCCAGGCCCCTTGTCACTGCCCCTCAACTCCCAATCCCCACCCGATGAGTTATCGTGTCTCTACACACTCGGGATTGCTTAAGATGCCTGTGTTATGTCATAACGAGGTTTCCAAGTTAACCTTTAACGCGCGCCTTCGACTCCAGTATAGTTATGGGGGTGAACTGGAGAGCTCCACTGTGTTCGCTGAAAACTTGGGCTCAAGTCTCCAGAAAGTTGTGAGCCAGTTTTCTGCTCTCCCTTGCTCATCAGCTGGTCTGGAATAGCTCCATTAAAGTCACAGAGTTGCAATGATGCATAAAGAGTATAAGTGAGAAAAAAGTCCACATTTGTAGGCTCATGATTGTGAGAGGGTTTTGGCTTTGGCCCTTACTCAGTTCTGAATGGCCCACTATAAGCACTTTGTATTTCCAAATCTCAAAAGGAGTAGGTATTTTCTCCTTATACAGACTAGAAGATTCATTGTCTTCCAGATGTAATACAGAAAATGAGGCACTGCTGTCTAACATATCTTTAGCATTAATAAGTACTGCTGTCCCACATTTTGCATTTTTAAAGGCGTAAAAGTAATTGTTTTACTCCTGTTTTTATATTTATCTTTCCTCCTCACCCTGTTGCAGGCAGATATAGAGAAAAATTGAGAGGAAATTGAGAAGAACATAAATCTTTCTGTTGCTTTGGATCTGACAGAAGAAGAGCTAAAGGACCCAAGCCAAAGCTCGTTGAAATCGAGAAAAAGGCTTGCATTAACTTCTGTGTGCCCTGGATGAAAATGCGAGATGGAGTGTTTATTCTTCTCTGTCTCTTATGGGCTGGAATATGCATGGTTTCCATACACACAGAAATACTTCCCTCCTTTCATTTTACTCTCTTTTTTTTTTCCCCCCAATAGTTTTTAAAGTAGTCTTTTAGCTCCTGCACTTGCTTTTTTGGATGCTGCAGGTATGCTGTGTGAGATCATTGCAGGTATCTTTAGGAAGTATCTGAAACACATACTTTAAACTTCTTTTGGAGCTTAATTGTATGTGAAAAAAATTTTTTTTGATTATGTGCACATACTTACAGCAAACTGTTTTTTCTCTGTTTAGAAATCCAGATAAAAAGAAGTATTTGGCTACACAGCTTTGGTAAGTTGTTTATTGATTATTTCAATTTGTTGCTCTTACTTGTTTTTATTTTGTTGGTTTTCTGTTCATTTTAGAACACCATGGGTGAGTTTACCCATTAGAACATGGATTACATATTTAATTCTTGTATTGTTAATTTGCCCAAGATTTCAAACAGTTAAACTTTTTTTTCCAGTGACAGAGGAAGAGTTGCATTTAACTGCGTTTAATATTGGAAACTGCTGTATAATAAATGCAGTAAATTTTGTGGTTCACACCTTTTTATAGCCAGAAGTTCTATAAAATAGGGAACTGAGGTTTAAATTATAATAATTTTTGTAAACCAACTTTTAAATATTAATTAACACCGTTAACAGGAGGTCTTTTAGAGTTCTTTTATGCTGTCAGCATTAAATCTTTGTGTTTTCATTCCGAGGCTAGTTGCTTCCAATCCAGAATATGAAGTTTGGCATAGCTGGTTTTAGGAGAGATTTAACCCGTGAAGCATTCACTTGATGCCGAAGCTTCCTGTGAGCGTTTTGTAGCTGTAGGTGGTATCTCCCAGGGGAAGGAAGTGTAAGTGTAGATCAGCCAAATGGAAAGACCAAGCTCCAATAGGTTTTAAATAGTAAACTAACTCAGAAGGGAAAAAACCTCCAACCAAATGCATGGTCTGCTTGTCACGCAGTCAGTGTGTGTTACCAACAAACTAACTTGATCCATAAAGACATGACAGAGTTTCCACTTTTAAAGAGTCTAAGCTGCTTTGATCACTGTCACATTTCTACCCACTACACTGTCCACCTCTTTTCCCTCATTGTTTTTTTTTTCATTTCCATAGGTACATAGAAGTTCGTCAACATTTGCCCTGTATTCCGATCTTTGTTCAAATTAATCATTTAGGCTTTTATTCATAAATGTATGCATCCTTTCTCTAGTATTACATTTTCTTTCTTCTTTCCCATGCTATAAAAAATGTTGAATCTCCTTCTCACATTTCCTGAAATAGCAGAACCCTTCACATAAGAGAACAGTATTTTCTCTCATTTTTCCCTCATAATAAAAAGGTTTACTATTTCTCCTTTTAAATTATCTTAAAAATTAACCTCTTAAGAAAAACACAACATAAAAAAACGAAGTTCAGTTTGGAACGGAAAGATTATCATACCATTCCACATACTTCACTTGTTTTCAAAAGTCTGATCTTTTATCCTTACTAGACTGTTTCTCCTTCTAAGAAGTAGCTTGAGACAGGAAACCAGACAGCAGTCTGCCATGATAAGGGAGAATATTGTCTAATGGAGGTGCCTCAAGAGCTTTTGTTTCTCCTCTTAGGTTCAGTAACTATAGAACTGAAGGCTGAACAGGTTTTGCATGGGCTCAGTTTTTCCTTGGTAAAGATATTTTCTTAACAAGCACTTCGAGAATATTTTTGCCCGAGGTTTCTACATATGAGAAAGCCATTTCCAGGCATATGGCTTCAAAGATCCTGCAATAGTATTATCAGGATTTTAATGGAAATACTGATTAGTCTGCTACACAGGTGATAAATGATTATGTCAAAGAAGTTCTAGGTCAAACAAGGTGACATCAACCAAGTTATGATGCACAAGTTGTGCAGAACACAAGTTTTTCAGCCTGCTTGCAGTCCTGAAAGGAGAAAAGATGTTCAAGTCTTTGCTAAGAAACTAAAATAGTTGAAATACTAAATACCAGAATTTTGTAGAAATGCTCTTTTTCTTAATACCTGTAAATAAAACTTAGAGGAGAAAATTTTTGCCTAGGTACTGTTTTCTTTTACAAAATACTCTTAACTTTTTCAACAATTATTATTGTTACCCAGTGGAAATACAGCAAATAAACACAGAAAGCTGTTGATCAGTAGAATATTTTCTTTGTGTGCTGGTTCTTCGTGATTTTCCTTCTGCTCTGTTCCTCATAGTTTGTCTGCTCTGCTCTCTTCCCACAGCACCATGTCTAGACCTTTGTTCCTTCCACTGCTCTTGCTTGCTTTGGCTGAGTCTGACTGCTGGGCTGAGCTGGAGAGCTTCTTTGCCTGCTGCTATTTTGGGGTCAAGTGCAGTTAAGCACTTGCTTACTTCCCATTAAAGTTAATGGAACTTTAGAAACACTTTTTTTGCTGACTCAGGTCTTGATGAGCAACTGGTACAGTAAAGTGCAAACACATTATGAGCTCTGGAAAACAGTGTTTGTGCCTTCTGCAGGGAGTGTTGGTCTCAGAAACTGGTTCCTCTCTGTCAAACTCTTTGGAGGTCCACTGAGGACTACTCACCTGCATTCAGAAAACCTCCCTTCCCTTTTGGATTTAATCAGTGGAGAATCTTCTGATACTCTTGCTTCTCCTTTGTATCAGAGGAAGTTTGAGCTGAGGCTCACAGAAATTGTAGGTTCAGAGCAACAGGTCTGAGTCCCAAAGTGCTTGGACTGAAGAGCTTTGGCAATGGGACTTAATGTTGGCTGCTGGATTCAAACAGTGCTGCAAGAGCTGCAGCTCTTTGCAGAGTGCACTCATGCAGCACTAATTTAGCAGATACCATTACATTATTCTGTAATTATACTGACAATAACAATCATACCTTGAAGCTTCTAGACAAAGACTTGCTGTACATGGGGCAGCATTCATTTCCTTCCTCCAGGCACAAAGACTGAGGAAATAAACCCTGCATGTATTCTCAGGCAGAGTGAAGAGGGGCAGAATGTATGGTCACCACCCCTCTGTCTGCAACAAAAATCAGTCACTGACTGTTCTTCCAGGTATTTATTGAGAGCACAGGCTTTATATTAGAATAAACCTTTGTTGTTGGATGTGCACAGTCAAAACTGGCCCTCCACTCCACCCTTTAATTTCATAACAGGCCTGCAGAGTTGGTGGACCTTGAAGGTAGATGTGCAGAGCTGCTGGGAGTAGCTGCACTGCGGCTGCCCTTTTCCAGCTGCTCTGCAGTGCAGATGTGTAGTCTGAGTACATTCTTTAACCACTTTGCACATTTCATCCAGGGTAAATAATCCATACAAGTCCTTATTGTTAGAATACACATTTAAGTTCCTTTAAGCTTTCATTTAATCTTAATTATGTCTCTGAAACAATAAACCATACACCTGTCAGGAAGTTAATATTGAGAAGTCTTCAATCCTGACAAGGTGATGAGCTCTAACAATAATGAACTTCCCTTCTGGAATGGATACCGTGCTGAATATTGGATCATAAGTTTGTGTTGTTTCTGGCTTGCTGTCTTCACTGGACCTCAGATAGGAGAATACTGAGGGACTTTGTCTGGACTTTACCTTGCACCTGTCCTTATT
Source organism: Rhipidura dahli (assembly GCA_013399225.1). NCBI lineage: Eukaryota > Metazoa > Chordata > Aves > Passeriformes > Rhipiduridae > Rhipidura > Rhipidura dahli. Next base: position 37,504 of record VXAC01008360.1, on the reverse strand, counting down.
TGCATACAAAACCCAGTTGCTTCATTTGTCTTTCTGAAGTACAGGGTGTGAGCAAAATCTTATCAAAAGCTGTGTCCTGTTTGGACAAGTAGGACTGACTTGGCAGAGATCCACAGGGTGGAGTGAATGGGAGGAGGCAAGAAAGTAAAACTGGGTGGCTTGTTAGCAGAAAAAAAGAGGGAGAGCAAAAAAAAGAGAGGGTGGAATGTTTGCTTACCGGACTGTAGTTAATTATTTAGTTTCAGATTACATTCATTTTAAATTCTTTTACCTCACATGAGAAAACCCTTTAATGCAAAATAGTTTACCTAATACAGTGAAAGACAAAGGTTCTTATTTTTTAATACATTTACTATTAATATATTGTTGTTACCTCACCAGGTTTTCCAGAGCACCTCAGAAATGAGAGATGGTATTTTGATTTTCCAAAAACTATTTGTATCTACTAAACAATTTGTGGGCTTTCAAACAAGTACATTTTGAAATCACTCCCTAAAGTAGAACCCAACTATTTTTTCATTCCTCTGTAATAGAAACAGATAAGACTGTTTACCTTCCCTATTGCCCCCTTCTCAAATGTTTAGGAGAGAAAGACTGACAAGTTTTGAGTTACTAGGCATGATTTTACAAAGATATTGGGAAAAACTACCTGCTTCTTAATAGAAATACCATGCTTTGTGTGTGAGTGTACATGCACATATTTGCTCATAAGTGTGGTCCAAGCTATCAATTAGGAGCATTATTTTTAAATACAAAGAGCAGTCTTTTGTGAGTTTATTTCCAGCCTCAGAAAAGCATTCTTTTGAGCTGAATTTTCAATGCCAGATCCAAAGCTGACTTATACTGACTTTGTAGCAATCCTACAGGACCAAGTGTTACATCTTAATTAATTGTCCTTTCTTGAAGCTTGGGGAAAAGAAACCTTCAGTTTAGGAATAAGGTGGCAAAGATTAATTGATTCCTATACTCTGATGAAGCATAGTAAACTTACATAAAAGTAAAGTTTTCCTCTGCTGTTCTTAGATGACTGCACTTGGGAAAGATTGAGAATTACTTTTCACTTTTGTTCAGAGTAGTACACTTCCTGTTGTCTATGTCAATTTAATTCCTGTAATAGTAATTTAGAGCTATCTCAGGAAACACTGAAATGTGTAGCATGACATGTGAAAAGTGTATCAAGTGTCTTTTCACACACTTTATCGGAGTAAAAGGTGAAAAGGAGTAACTTTTAAACTGAAAAAAATACAGTTTTAAAATTAAAAAAATTACAGAAAGAATGAGCATCATTGCAGTTACTTAGAACAAACCTACTTTTCCTTCTCTTCTCTTCTCTCCTCTCCTCTCCCTCTTTTTTTTTGTGTTTCTCCCCTTTCTCTTCTTTCTTTCCTATCTTTTCTCCTTTCTTCCTTCCTTTATTCCTTCACTAAAGTACACATTGGTGTGTCACTTCATCTATGCACAAACTAAAAATCAAAAGTTTCTGGAAACCTGAAAGGAATTAGTTCCAAATTCTTATATAGGAGCTCTGAGTGGCTACATTTTACTGTAAACATTTTTCATGTCTACAAGTATGACTTTTCTGTTTTCAAAATGTGGACGAATATGTGAGAACATGAAGGATGCATGGATATGTGGATATATTTCTGGGAAGTCAGTATTCTGAAACATAAGTTCTGGCTATGTGAAATGTTGAAAATCTGAAAAAGATAACTAGATAATGGTCATCTAAAAGATAACCATCCAAAGAAAATAGTATAATTAATAACCTTCTCACAAACATACTTAAGGCATTTATGGAATTATCACAACTTTTAGCAAAGAGTGCCATCTTATGCGACTGCTCCCAAACTGAAACTACATACTATGTTTAAACTGGAAATTACATTAAGCTGCATTATTTGTTTCACTTTAGTTCTGTGATTTGTTTTTGTCAAGCCTTCACCTTTTGTAAAATGAAGTATGAAGATACTATAATCTACTTGTGCTACTTGTTTGTTACCATTAATCAAAATGCACGCTGTTGTAATAGGTTTCCAGAAGTCTTTAAACTTTGTTTCTGTACTTGAGTAACTAATGGTTGACTTGTAACAACTCACGCCATCTTTCTCTGGAAGCTCTTAACAAATTTTTATCTATAAACACATCTTAACTGCAAGATTGTTCATCAGTGCAGGCTTATTAGATTGTTTTGATTTGAGCTGGTACATCTTAAAATGTTCATTTACATTTGTGGGAGAGTTCACTGGCCACAGCTACAGATCTGTTGGTGAGCCTTCAGCCTGTCCTGTGAGGTGAATTGCGCATGGTGGAGGCTGGCTGGATTCGCTTCTTTCCAGTGCCATCTACTGGCCCAATTGAATTTGTGTCATTTACTGTTGTACTCACTTTGTAATGGAGGTCGTGCCACTTCCAGGCAGGGTTGTGAAATCTATGGTGTCCAGTCAGAACTTGCTCCTTTAACATCAGTCATATAATGTATAACCTCGAGTGATTTTTAAACAGCTTGGCAACATCTAAATGTCATTGCAAACAACTTCCTTTTGCTTCCCTGTAGTTTCTCTGTGTACCCTTATGGCTTTACTCAGAAGAGGTATCTCTTTTCCTTCACAGTATCTTTCCAAGATGACCACAGCAAATGTGTAGTATGACAGTTATTACTTGCTTTATGTTAAATACTTTTATTTCAGACTTTTAGAGATTGGACAAGTAAAGTTTAACACTGTAGAAAAAAAAACCCTGAAGCTGCACAGAATGCAAACAGATTTTTTTAAGTGCTTTTATTTTGCACAGTTAGCACAAATAGTTGTTGAATTGTCAGTAATTCTATTATATCATAATAACTGATGGATTTTTTCTGTTAAGTCATTGCAGCATGTTGAATGTAGTCCAAGTTAGTCTTGAATTTAAATGGGTTTTTTTGCATTGATATCAGTGTCACTGTATGTGATCTATCGAGTGTTTCTGTTAGTACTTTTAGGAAAGAGAGATCCTCTCCAGAATCAGTTCACTTGTATAAACAGTATTATTCTGAGGTTTTTACACTGATAAGAAATGCCTGGTCTAAACTGTGATGTGTTAAAACACTTGGCAGATAATGAAAGTGAAAATTCTGTGGTCTTGGCACAACAAAATTTCAAATTAACTTGCATTGAAGTGAGTAGATGCCCCTTTGTTTCAATAGCAATTTGGAAGGAAAAAAATTGCAATAAATTCAGTCAAAGATTTAAAAATCTATGTTAGAGATGGATAAATATTCACATTAATCTGACAAAATAGTAAGTTCTCTACAATTCAGAAAATTGATATGGGTATTTCCTGCAGCTTTCTGACACCTTGTCTTTACCCAGCAGGACAGAACATCAGAGGCATCAGAACAGGTGAATAAAAAAGATGCTAATGTTTGACCCAGTCCCTATCAAGCAAGAAGCCATGGAGCCTGTTTCAGTGGTAAGACTTTTAAAATATATTGGCCCTAAAGATTACTTTTTAGTTTTTCCATTTTTAAATTCATAATGAGATGTAATTAAGCTTTGGACTAGCTTAGGAAGGCATGTGAAGCTATATTTTGCTTTTAGTGCAATCAGATTCACATTCTAGGAAAACCTTCTGTAGTCTATTAATTTAGTGCTATAAATGTCCTGACCTGTTGTCTATCAGAGGAGAGAGCATCTGAGTATTCCTGAGCCACTGCTTTGTAACTATCATCCCTGTAGTTCATGTTGCTGATGGAGGTGGGTTGAAATTAAGTTGCCAGGCTTCCTGGTGAAGTGTCAATAGCCTGTGGTTTCAGTGTTACACCTTTGAACAGCTTCTTGCTGTTCCTTTTTATGTTTTTCTTTTGGTTGTGATAACAGGTGCCTGTGGCTAACTCTGCTCTAAACAGCAGAAAATTAATCCTGCAAAAACCCAAACCAGCAATGGCTTTTTGCTGGGTAAAACTGGTTGCACTACTTTACCGTGGGAACAGATGAGAACTAGGGCAGTGCAGAAGGAATGTGGGGGGAAAAGGGGAAGAGGAGACACTTCTTAAAAACTGGGTTAGTTTTCCATGAACTTAAAGTATAGGGTCATCTCAGAGAAGAGTCTGATAAGCCGCAGGAACATGTAGGTGGGAGCAGTACAATGAGAGTTGTGATCCTACAGGCTGCTGCTGAAAGGAAAGGTTTTGACTTTTTTCCCTCCTTGTCAGCTTTGTGTCTCCTTTGTGTGACTGATGAATTGTGTGGTACTAGAATGATTTGGAACCTTTGGATCAGCTCACTGAATGGTCAGAATTGCTAACCCACCAAAAATACTAATTTTTTGGTCAGATCAGGAAGCCTTTCTGACTCATGCTGTGCAGATGCTCAATATTAAAGCAAGGGGAGGGAAGAGGATGAGAGAACAGGACCTCCCCTTTCAGCAGTAGCCTGCAATAACAGATTAAGTGTAACATGAAACCACACCCCTAGAAAGGCTGATCCATTAAAAGGGTGAAGTCAGTGTACATAACTCAGAGTGCATTAAACTTGTGCTCTGAATGGCATCTTTCAATGGAAAGTTTGCTTCCTGTTTTATTTAAAATAAAGAGTAATTTTCATTAATTTAAATGCATCTGTAAGCAGTCAGATTTCTTCAGTGCTATTAATAACAATTCTGGGAGTTAAGTGTATATGCATTTTAAAATTACAGTTTGACTTTCCTGGAGTTTATTTGCTGGAGAGTAATGGTAGAAAAATAACTGCCACTGAAAGTACGAGTATGATGAATTCCAGTATTTGGGTCAAGAAATAACCTCAGTATTGGCCAGCTTGTCTGTCACGTTAATCACAGTATTGTGTAACCATGTTAAGATTAGTGGTGATTATCTACTGTAATCTAAGATTAGCTAGTGGTGTCTATTGAAAGCAGAAAATAGGCTGGTTTTACAAAAGAAGTGTCATTACTGTCTTTTGGGCCACCTTTTGTGCACGTCTGCCTTCATCTCCCAGAGGAGGTTCTGCAGTGGTTTGGGGCTCTGCATAAGAGCACAAATGCCCCAAACACTTGTGTGCTTCTGCCAGGTGGACAAGGTCAGTCCCTCCACCAGGAGAGGAGCAAGCAGTCTTTCCCAGACCAGCAGATGAAGGAAAAACTGCAGTGGGAAGAACGAGGGAGCATTTCTGAGCCAGGTGCATTTCAAGACTGGAGTTCCAAATATTGGTTATTCTGTACCATATCCTTCTCCTAGTGATGTGCTGCCTTTCATGCATTGGACATCTGGACTCTTCTCATAAATCAGTGTAGTCACTCTGACCAGCTATTAAAGACTACTTGGAGCATTTTACCACATCTGTATGTTTTTCCTTTTGCCATTGCATAAGGGAAAAAAAAACAGAAAAGAAAAAGCAGAAAGTCCAGAGGAAAGTATGGTTTCTGAGTGAGGTTTCCCTCACTGGACACTGCTTTGTTTTCCCTCAGGCTGAGCACCACATGTGTTTCAGCTTCTGTATACACACAGGCTGCTTAGCCCCAAGCCCTCAAGCTCCCCATCTCTTCTTGGTTTTGTGGCTTCCTTGGAGCCCTGGTGCCACAGCCAAAACTGCTCTGGAGACACATCTAAAGGGAGATACTGTGGTATGGAGAGAACATAGGAAAGGATAGCAGCCACTGAGTGAGTTAGTTTTCTTGACCACCTTTTAAGGAGGTGGAATGAGAGAGAAAATGTTAATTTGATGTTGTGAGGTGCTAAGCATAGCAGTACAGGCTGACATAACCCAAAAATCTAAAATCAGGATTATTTGTATTGCATCTTTCATTCTGATAGTATCGTTAGAGGCCAGATTAAATTAAGCCCCTTAGGAATAACTCACTCTTCTATCTGAATGTACACTGTAGGTGTAAAGTCTATCTGTCTTTTAAATATCACAGTAGTTGGAGGGAGAAGGAAACTAGTAATGGTTTGGACACCTTTGTATTTCAGGGTGTGTGGCTGAAAGGATTAACTATACTTCTCAGGTGACTGAAGCTCACACCCACACCATTTCTTCACTCTACCAAGAGCTCATGCCATTTATTGAAATGAATTATTTAATATATATTATGATAGTTCTTAATGAATTACTGACAAAGTCATCTGAGTCCTACCTAAAGGACTACCTATTTGCTGCGAGGACCTTTTAATCATTTGGACAAATGCCAGTTACCATTTGAAACAAGTTGCTTTTTTGTTTGAATTGGATTAAACTGTTTTTATCTGTGTAGCAGAGTAGTAGAGAGAAGACTTGATCAGCTGCAATAAGTATGACACTGATTATGTGGGTCATTATGATTAGTTTTATTGTTAATACAGTGTCTAAATGTTGCCAGTGCAGCATATAATCATGTCTAAAGGGTTATAATATATCTTTATAAGCAGGTTTATCTAGAAATGTTTACAGTCTTTGGCCTTGCAGAATGCACAACTACAAAGGACCAAAGCACCTGTGGAAGTACTTCAGGGTTTTATCTTGTTATGTGACTGAATCTTGGCATTTTTACTCGCCCATCCAAAAGTGAGTGTTCCAGTCTTTCCTGTGAGCGTTCTCTGCTGGCCTCCCTCCTGAGGAGGGGGAATGTACCTAGAAGCTGCCCACAGTCTCAGGAGACCAGTTGTCCCAGTCTCCAGCAGCATTTCTATCAGCCTTTTGCAGGCTGATGTGCACCAAAATCAATCACAATCATCATTGCTTCCCCATCAAAGAATGCATAAACTATGTGAGCATCCAGACAGTTATTCCTCCAATTCCCACCTGGTGTTCTTAGGATAAAGTTACACCTAGGGATGCTTGTTCTTTTAATAGACTTGTTGGCCAAAAGCATTCTCAGAGATTTAAATTGCACAGGCTTTTTCCTTTTTAGTATTCTTGCAGTGGAAGAAGATTTCATAAGCAATGACATTGTGATCATCCCTGACAAGCCTGCAGCACTGTAAATGCACGGATGCTCAGTGTTAGAATGTTTACAATTTGTTGAAGCTGGGTGAACTTTGTACTGTAAAGCAGTAACAGGAGTTTTAACAGAAGTACTTAATATTTCTTACCTGTTTTTTCAAGAGACTGGCTAAATTTTAAAGTTAAATTCATACAGTTGTGTAGTTTTTAAAAGACTTGGTGAATTGCTTCAAAATATGTTAAGCTGTACAACAAAGACGTCCGCTGCAGCAGTGTAGCAGAATTTGGCAGATTATTTCAGAATAGTGTTTGATAATGTCCCCTTGTGAAAGCAGCAGTGTTTCTGGTGGTGATAGGGTGCACATGAAATGTTTGGGCTATCCTTATGCTTGATAGATTGACAAGAGGAAAAGCATGGTAAACTTCTTATTTGGAATTTTTTGTTTTAATTTTATAAGCCACATGGATATGACTCAAAAATATTAGAAGTTCCTTTGATTTATTATCTAGTTTCTTTTTAGCTTCAGTGCTCTGGGTTTTATTATGGACAAGCAAGGGAAGGGAAATTAATTGCTTTATAAGGCCTAAAGAGGGAAAGTGATGATATCAAACATAAAAAGAGCTAGATGGGGACTATAAGGGGATATATGTTGAAATACAATCTTGCATCATTACAATGGTCTGCTGTCTTGACATACTGTTCTGCATAAGGATGTTTAGGAAAGCAGAAGTTACAGGAAAGTGGGAACTTGTTGGATTTTTTTCAGTCCAAGTCAGACCAAACTCCTCCATATGCTGTTAATTCCCACAGAAGAAATTCAAGGAAAATATATCACCTTAAATATTTTAGGCCAACAGAGCCATGATATCTAATTTTCCATTGTTCCACTGGAATACTTTGCATAAGCTCTAGGACAGGTGAGAAAAGACTGCCCTTGTCAGCTGTGAAGCACTCTCCTGCTTCCTGCACTTGGTGACATTTAGAAAACTAAACAGAAGTAAAAATTGGGCTTTTGTTGTTGTTGTTGTTTCTTTGCTGTAGTTAATGCTTCCTATTTACAGAGAGAGATTGTGAACTCGTCCTTACTCTCCCATCCCATATTCCCCAAGGAGTACTGTCTGTTTCCCTGGGAAAGGAAGGAAGATTGACACCAAATTTGGAAGCAGTGCTTCATATCCACCTAATGGCAATTGCTGTGTCCCAGGGAGCTACAAACTGAAACTCTGCTATGCTGAAAGATACAGGAAGCTTAAGTGCAGAGCCAGGATAGATCTGAGTGTGACTTACTCCAAATGAACAGGGTTTCCGCAAGACTTCATTTGTAGGGAAGCAAAACTGTTTTTCACGAGTGTCTGACAGCACATACTCTCCTTTTCATTGTCCTAGCATCCTTCTCAACTTTTTCACTCTTTTTTTTCCCCAAACACATCATAATTTGTCACACCACATTTTTCTATGGCAACTTTATCTGCAGTTCAGATAGAGTAGCAGTTAAAACTGCAGAAGAAAGAAAAGTTTCGGAAAATTATTCAAAACCTTATAGGAAAAACAGCTGATACTATGTCTGTGCCAGCTTAATTACAACAATGAAAACCTTCTATGCAAGTTAATGTGGGGCATATGGGGTAAAATGCCAAGTTCCTAAAATAATCACTTTTTTAAAACATCATTATTTTCATCCTAATTCTTGGAAAGTAGTATTTGCTTATCTAAATCTGTTACTTAACCTTTCTACTTTAGAGTTCTCTGTACAACATTTTAATAGTGGAGTATTTTTTTCAGCACAGACACACACCTTTGAAGAGTTGAAAGAGGATAACTTCATATAGAAAGGTGACAGGTAGAGATGCTTTGTTCTTAAATAGACTCATTCCTAGAGATATAAATTGCACAGGCTTTTTCCTTTTTAGCATTATTGCAACGGAAGGAGAGTTCATAGGCAATGACATTGTGATCATCCCTGACAAACCTGCAGCACTGTAAATGCACTGATGGTGGAATGTTTACAGTTTGTTAAAGCTGGGTGAACTTTGTACCAATAACCAATAACAGGAGTTTTAACAGAAGCATTTAATAGTTCTTACCTGTTAAAATTTAGATTTTTTGGCTATGTCCGTCATTTGATCAGATTTAATTGATACTAAATGCTGTTAAATATTAAGTTATATCAATATTTAGTGGTCTCCTTCACTTAGAATGCTTGCTAATAATTTCATTGCTTGGCTCAGCAGTGCTGGCAATTCTACAGGCAGCACTTCTTGCAATAATGGCATTTAATAAAATTTTGATGAACCAATTACCATCAAAGATGAATGTTTCTATAGATGGACTTAGTAAGAATAGTCATAAAGTAAATATATAACTTTCAGAGATTTTAATGGTGAAGATTTATCACCATTGTGTGTGCTGCTTTATTTGAATGTTTTATGAACTGAGTGACTCAGCTTTGTTGTTTTATCACAGTGCTATGAATGCAAGAGGAAAATTTAATATTTTCTAAATTCAGTGTTTCAAACAGTTACTGAAAAGAAGGAAACTACATTTGTGTCATCTTGCAAAAATACCTCTAGTTAACATTGACATTTAAAATGAATTAAATGTTCCCTCAGAGGGACAACAGAGGTAAGAAACTGGGAAGATATATTGACAGAAGTGTTCACCCCAGGAAGGAAAATAATTGAAACGTTATGGAAATAATTTTATAAAAATACAGTAATTTTATACTTCTGATCTGCTTCACTTTCTACCATTTTGAACATTTTTTTAATCCCACTCATCATAATATTTTGGTGCTAATGAATTAATTAGTTTCTTAATAATAGTTTACTTACCTAAAATCCAAAGATATCACTTTATTTCAAAAGGTTGACAACAGGACTAAAAATTTGTGTGCGTTGCATTTTCTGTGTCTCTCTGCTGTGTTAGAACATCCCATCAGTTTCCATTGTGAAATAGCTGTTAGTAAACAACCTCAGTTTTTCACAGTTTTTAAATGCAGTATTGGTCTGGATATTTGTTTAGTGATACTGCACTGTGCAGTAAATGTTAATACTTCTTGTTTTACAAAAATCACCATATATATGTGTGTTTTTGCTATTATATATATATGTATATGTAAAAATTGTAACTAAAATGTGGAGATCATTATATAGGTCAAGATTAGCTTTGGGGTTTCTGTTGTAATGGGAACTGCTTGCTACCACCAACAGGAATATTATTCCAACACACCAAGTGTTTATCCTTGTACTCATCTTCCAAAACTAGACTGGCTAGTTAGCTGCTTTATATATCAAAAAATTGTTTAAAAAGGTTTAGATTTTACCTTTTGTACTTTTGAGTTTCTCACCCATTGCTTACATAGTTCAGCTGTGTATTTTGTGTTGATTGTAGGGTTCAGATACATAATTTCTTGGCTTGAGTGATGGTTGTTTTTCAATTACTTTAGCAGTTGATTGGGACCCATTACTTGCAGTTCTAAGCCAAATTGAACCCCCTCTTGCCAGAATTGATGATCCTCAGTATATAGTTACATGCTTGGCATAGCAGATGTATCTCCCAGGTCAGTTAAGAAATGTACAGCTTAATATATGACAGGCAATTTTAAATGGAGAAAAGTAGTTGAATAAGCCTTGAAGATTTGTTTTCATAATCTGTTTTACATTGCTTCTGAAACAGTTAGTGAATCAGAACTTGAATAACTTCCTTTGTGTGGAATCTGAGGCTTTATTTAACCCACTTTTATTTAGAAAGTACATTAAAGTGCTTTCTTGAAGCTTTTTCATTTTGCCTCAGTTTTATTAGCTGCATTTCTTTTTCAGCAGTAACTGTGTGTATGGGTCGATTTATTATTTGATTTTCTGTATTTCTTTTCTGCTTCTGACAGTCATACCCATCCAATTACATGGACCAAATGAAGCCAAACAAATACGGCGTCATTTATTCTACACCAAGTATGTTGCACAATAAATTCTACTCAAACCCTGAAGGACTATCAAATGGAATCCAGATGGAGCCAGTAGACCTTACGGTAAATAAACGAAGCTCACCACCTTCAAGTGGAAGTTCTCCTTCTCCACTAAAATTTCAGACTGTGCATAGGAGAAGTTCACCTGGATTGACTCTGTCCTCACCCAGCTCACCTCTCAGTAAATTCACACCGTCACCTCCAGGAGTACAGCCTCTTTCTATGCCAATAACAATCCCACCTGTAATGGCCGCTGCTCTTTCACGCCACGGACTGAGAAGCCCTGGGATACTCCCGGTTATACAGCCTGTTGTGGTCCAGCCAGTTCCTTTCATGTATGCTCCCCATCTCCAGCAGCCCATCATGGTGTCCACAGTTCTTGCAGATGAGATGGAAACTCCAAGTAGCATGCAAGGTTGGTGTTGTCAAAATTCCTTTTTATGCCGTCTCATCCTGATAAAGCAACACAATATCCACTTGCTTTCTGTGGGTTGTTTGCATTTTAGGAAATGGAACATCATTCCTGTTTTTCTAAAATAAACAGGCATAGAATTTGTTGTGTAAATATTTTACCAGACTTACCAAGGTCATAGGATCACAGCATCAATTAGGTCGAAAAGGCTTCTGAGATCATTGAGTCCAACCTGTGACCGAACCCCTCCTTATCAACCAGGCTGGGGCACTGAGTGCCACATCCAGTCTTTTCTTGAACACCTTCAGGGATGGTGACTCCATCACCTCCCTGGGAAGCACATTCCAATGTCTAATAACCTTTTCTGGAAAGAAATTCTTCCTAATGTCCAAACTAAACCTCCTCTGATGTACCTTGAAGCTATTTCCTCTTACCCTGTCTCGAGTTGTCTGTGAGAAGAGACTGACCCCCACCTGGCTACAGCCTCCTTTCAGGCAGTTGTAGAGAGTGATAAGGTCTCCTCTGAGCCTCCTTTTCTCCAGGCTAAACAACCCCAGCTCCCTCAACTGCTCCTTAAAAGACTTGTACTCCAGCTTCTTAACCAGCCTCATTGCTCTTGTTTGTATCTATATAAACTATTTACCGAGATTTGGACTGATAAAAACATCAGACTGATGAAAATTAATAGAAATGTTTTGAATCACAGTTTGTCAGGAGATAACTAAAATGGCAAGATTTTGTATTTAGTACAAATGGTCACACTAAATACAGTACTGATGGATTTCTCTTTTTAACTATAGATTTTTTTGTATATTTTTTATTTCCATAACTTCATATTTTTTATGTGTTGCCTTCCCTCTCCTACCCTCTCCCATACAGTGCCTGTCATTGAGTCCTATGAGAAGCCCACACTGAAGAAAACAATCAAAGTAGAGCCAGGAAGCGAACCATCGAAGACTGACTTCTACCCTGAGCAAATGTCCCCTCCAATGGTCACCTCGTTGTCTCCTCAGCAAGTAATGTTACAAGAGTAAGTAGCTAACAGTAGTCCCAAGATCAGCAGAAGACTGGAAAGCAGTTCACTACAGCAGTTACCAGTTTTGAGGAGTGGGAAGGACTGTTGCTATGCTTTAGAACACATGATAAAATACAGGAAAACGTTCATCCCTTCCCACTGTGAAATGTGATTTCAACTTTCCTTTCCCCCTTCTTCAGCAATACAGGAGTTGATATATATTTATACATTGCAATAGATCTGCCATTTATATAATGCATTTCTAAAGTGATGATAGGTCCCAATCCTACAATTTACTGAAGGTAGGACTCTCAGTAAGCCGGTGATAACCTACTTAGGTAAAACCAGCAGCAAAATTGAAAGAAACTTAAAAGACATACTGGTCTCTCTATTCATGTTACTTGAAATATCTTTCTTTAAAATGAGTGTTGTCACTTTCTCTTCTTGGAGGACCTTTTTCCTTTCAAAAATCTTGCCTGCTTGCTGGGAAGAACCTCTTCAGGCTTACAAGTTCTGTGTGTACCCAGTGAAATTGCATTTTTACCTGAGGCCGTTGTTTCTGTGGGTGATTTTTTTGGCAGCTGAAGTAGTTTCTGAAGCTTTCTTTCCTCACAGCCACTTCTTTCCATCCCAGTATTAACTCAATGTGCTGGTACAGCTGTTACTGGGGTCACTGCATGAACTGGATCACAGATCTAATGGGTTTTAAAACAGTGTTGTTTGCTGGAGGCAGGACAAGGGCTAGAAGAAGAAATTAGGTCTGGGGCATAAACCTTTTAATTGAAAACATTAAAAAAAATCTCAAGAAAGTACCTGGGGAGCCATGGGCACCCTTCCACTTCCTGTTTACCTAGGGAAAGTCCTGTCAACTTACTAAATGACCCGGAGCCTGGCTCATCCTTCAGCAGGCAGTGCTCTGGGTAGGCATGCAGGCTGCCAGTGTGGCTCTGGCAGAAGCTGAAGCTGGGAGCTGAGCAGAGCTCACAGCACAGAACCTCAGAATCCATTTCTGCAGTTTCCTCCTGCTCACTGTCGCCCTTGAGGTGGTTGTGCTTGACCTCACCTCATAGAGCATGGAAAGAGGGCTACCACAGCTTCAAACCAGACTCTCAAAACCCAGTGTGAGTATGGTTCAGAAAGAGAAGGAAAAGCATTGGATGGGTGGTCTCCTGTATTTCCTCCAGAAGGCTGCCTTGCTCCTGCTCATGGCCATTGGGTTCAAAGGCACACCACATCTCCAGGGCTGACTACATTCCACAACAGCCTTCTTGTGGGCACCCCTCCTTGTCTTCAGACAGCTCAGGTGCAGCTTCTCTACTGCAGGCTCTTTGCAATTAGTTGCCAGCTAGCTTTTATAAACTACATGCTGTTTATTTTAAATAACCTTACGTGTTTTATTGTAATAAACGTAGTAAACATGCATGTTTACTAGTTGGTAACTTACCTTCCATAATGGACCTGCCACATAAGGGAATCAGGTCTTTATGTAGCTGGAATTAACTACTGCTAGGTCAGGACTGTCAAATGGTTCAGTTTATTTTTTGCCTTTGTTAAGTCTCTTTAACAAGAGCAAACCAGTAAGTGCTGTTCCTGGCTGGTACCACACCCTTCCTCCAGGGCTGAGACTTCTGCAGACTTGTCACCTGCACTAGTGGTTTGCATTATTTATTTCCCAGTGGGTTTAGTTTACCCAGGAAACCCATACACTGAGCAAAGAATATAAGATTTGGTATGTGTAGATAGCTTTGTTACAGAAAACATTTGTATAGTCCATGTTTCCAAAGCATCTCCTCTGCTTGCCCATGCAGAGTGTTTTGTTCTTGGAGACCCGGTTCTCTCATTGTAACAGCTTAAACTGCTTTGTAGCTGTCCTGTGAAACTTTAGTTCTTGTTCTGAGAGCCAGCCCTTTCAAGTTCTGCTGTATCCAAAGCAAGAAGCTTATAAATTGTATTTCTTATCATTAAAAAAATACATAGACCACTCACACAAGTTAAAAGATGAGATACTTAAACCTTTATTTTAAAAAAATGTTGTCTCACAGCTTTATGAATTACAGTTATGCAATGATGTTTTTATCATTTTTCATTGGTTCCAACTGCCCAGATTATACTGTGCAGACACACAAGCTGAAAGGGGCACATTAAAGGGGCATAGGAAACCTTTAGTCTCACTGAAGTGACTTATTTTAGACTTTTAAGTTACTTATTTTGCTTTAGTGTTAGCTTTTGGTTGTATATATATATATGTAAATAATGTTGGTGTGTTGGTGGCATTTCTTGTAGGGATGGCTGGACTTTCTAGTATGTCTGATAATCGATGTGACTGTGCAGTTATTTCTAAAATCAAATTTGAGGTAATAATCTCTGGCCAAATATAAGGAGTCTCATCTCATTAATGTATTTTCATGCAAGTTTGAAAGTCTAATTCATGCTGCCAACATAGTGTGGTCTGTGGTAAAGAAGAAGAAGCTGTTGAAGTTTTAATGTAATTTTTGGATGATATTCTTACCTATTGAAGAGCAATGCTTAAATGGGTAGATTTACATGAACTTACATGTGATTGTAGAAGAGGGAATGAAAGAATTAGGGCTGTGCTTTTATTATTGGCACTTACTTAATATTTACCTCTGAATTTGACACCACCCTAGCCATTTTTCAAATGGCCACGCCCTATCTGATAATTGATAACATTCTGTTGTCTTGCTAGCCACCTCTCCCCTGAGGGGAAAAAAGAGACATTCTCAGTGCTTTTTCCAGACACTTGTAGATTGAAAATGTAAATCACAAATGGTGTATGGCCAATACCCTTTTTCTCCCTTTTCCCAGATGTTACCATGTCCAGGACTAGCCTCCACACATGATGATTTAAACCATGTTTGTTCACTATCCTAAGCCAGAGCTTCTCCAAAGAGACTGGTATGCAACTGCATTAAAACTGAGCATTGCTTTAGAGAGCCATTTCTTTGGAAGCTAGAAGCCTGCCTTCTCATTTAAGAGTATGTCCATCTCTGTCTAACATCACCATCTGGGGTGTCCTGCCATTATAATATTTTTAGCTAGATTAAATGTGTACTTGAAGAGTACATCACTCAACAGTCACAGAACCACCCAAGAAAGAGAATTTGGCTCCCAATTTCAAGCTTGTAACTCTTAATAAAAGAATCAGTAACAGAATTCAACTTTACCCACATTGGTAATCCACATCCTGCTGCTGTGGAGTCATAGAAAAATCTTTTCTTCCTAAACCATGTACAGGATTTTCTGTCTTTAGAATATGCCTTTTATTTTGCTGAGAGAAGTAGGTATTCAGTGTTTCTGAAAATTAGGCCCTACAGGAACTTGGGAGTAAGTAACTAATAGAAGCCAGTGTTACAAAACATGAGTTGATTGGTAAAAACATGTGAAATACATTAACTTAGAAAAGACAGCAGTTCTAGAAAGCTTCTTCCTGTTGCATGGAGGAGCTGGTTTTGCCACCAGGAATTTTAATATCTGCACATTATATTCTACACGCACCTTTTTGACAAACATACCTTTTCTAACGTTGATGTGCAAGAAAGAATCAAGGTTGTCCCCAGTTCTACAGCAGGGGTGTCATTCAACAGTGAAGGACACCTTTTAAGAAGCTTGTATGTTTTTGCATGCATGAACATCATTATGGGTTTGCTTATTAGAGAGGTTCATAGGTAGTTCATACATGTCTTACCTGCGCTGTACCTGTGGGCTTCTAGAGTGAAAAATTATGTTTATGAAGGTGGAGGGACAACTTCAGACATCCTGTGGGTGTGCCACGCAGGCTAAGCTCTACTTTTAGGAATTGACGTCAGTGGTACAGGGACACCGCACCCTTCTGCCAGCACCAAACAGGAAATTCTTAATTACATTCTAAAGGAGTGGCTGGAACAATAAAGACTGAGTTCTGCTTTGAAACCCTGAAGACACAATTTCTTTAATAATATGGAATAGCTGTTTCCAATTACAAGCAAATTAATTATATTTAAAGGAAAAAAAAATAGTGAACAAATATAAGAAAAGTTTGCTCAGGGTTTAAGAAGTCTGGGTTTGACTGTAAAACAAGAAGTTGAAGAGGGTTTTTCTCAGTAAGTTTTTAAAAAAAGCTAGGAAGTAGTAAAAATGGCTACATCATGCCACAAAGTGAGTAAACATTTAAAAATATTACTGCTAAAATAAACAAAATTTGCTAAACCCTGTTGAATTTTTCGACATGCATGTAATGTTCTTTCTGCCAAGAGACGGAGTGGTAGTGAATAAAAGGCTCTGCTAGGAATCATGTTACCTGAGGTTTGCTGTGCTAAAGGTTTTTCATTTTTAACATTAATTTGACTTTGCAGGAATCACCCTTCAGTTATAGTTCAGCCAGGAAAGAGACCTTTACCTGTGGAATCTCCAGACACACAAAGAAAACGCAGAATACATCGATGTGATTATGAAGGCTGCAACAAAGTCTACACTAAAAGCTCCCACCTGAAAGCTCACCGGAGAACCCATACAGGTTTGAGCATAGCTATGCTTCTCTTTCATCAAGTCTATGGTAAAATAGTAGGCTAAGCTTGTAATTTCTGCTAATGGCTAGGTGACTACAGGTGTAAATAACAAAATGACTGAAGGCAGATCTGGCATTGTTGTGGAAATAATTATAGGCTGAGCAAAAGACAGAGGATGGAGTAGGAAAAACCTACAACAAGAGAAGAAAGCCAGAGTGCTGGGGTGTTTTACTCTTCACTTATTTTGTGTCCAGTTGCTTGCAGTTTATTCAATCTGCACACCCTGTAAACACCAAATCAGTTTAAATTGCACTGGCTCACCTATGACATCACTGTTAAATATGACTGTGATTTCCATGGGACTAGCCCATTTGCAGAAGTCTGGACTGTGTGCCAAATGCAAATGCATCTGCTCTGAGGAGATGCTAACCCACTGATGCAGTGGTGCTTTTTTTCTTAATGAGTGTTCCAGTAAACATATCCCCATCTCTGTTCTCCACAGAAATGTTCATCTTGGCACACTGAATTAATACATACACATCCAAGGTTTTTACAAAGATAGGAGACACATTTAGTTAAAATGGAGCCCAGTTCACATCTGCTGTGCATCAAGCCAGCCATTTACCTGTTGGGCAGTACAGTGGTGTTAAAGGAGGAGGATGATTTATTAGTAATGATGGAGAGAGACTTTTAAGTTGAGGTACTTGTGACAGTGATACCAGACATTTACACTACATTAAATCTCATAAATCACAAGATTTCTGCGTGTTGTGCTGTATGGTAGCACAGGCCTTTCCCCCAGAAATCTAGAATATGAGATCCCTGTTTTGAAAATATTTGTACAGATGCTTAAACCTTCATGCTTCTGGGCTTCTTGAGACAAAACAAGTGCTAATATGGCAGAGAGAGGAACAAAGAAACAATGAAAAAATAAGTTGTGTCAGGAAACAATTTTTTGGTTGGTTAACTTCAACTATACAGTTTCTAGTGCAGAGTACTCTGCAGCCTTGTACTGTTCGGAGGCTTTTTGAGTGAGCACTGAACTACTTGCTGAAATTTGGCAAATCAATAAAATAAATCTGTCAGATTTGTGTGTGAACTGATGTGGTCAGAACTGAAGTGTTCATGTCTTAAATCCCCACTTCTGTGTTTCCTTTTCCAGGAGAAAAACCGTACAAATGCACTTGGGAGGGATGCACGTGGAAGTTTGCTCGCTCCGATGAACTAACGCGGCATTTCCGCAAGCACACGGGAATCAAACCCTTCCAGTGCCCAGACTGTGACCGTAGCTTTTCACGTTCGGACCATCTTGCCCTTCACAGGAAACGCCACATGCTAGTCTGAATGTCTTCTGTCCCTGACTCCTGCCACACTTCTTTTGTTTTTTACACATGCATTTTAATTTGGATTCAGCTGGTCTGGATCTCTGAGTTTATACCATTAAAAGCTTACATATGGTCAGTAACAGATGTTATCTAACCCTTCTATGTCCTTGCCACGGGTCAGACCTAAAGAATGTGAACACTTCTTTTTTTTCTCCTGGGGATGCTAAGCAAACCCCTTCTGCATTCAGTATGTTTATTGTATTTCATCTGTCAATAAGGGAATTTGTAAACTAACAGCTTTTGTTGGTTTCTTCGTATAATCAACCCAGCATATACTGATAAAATAGTAAATGTTACTGAATATCCGAAATGCTAGTCCTTGCCAGACTTATTTATGTGCCCTGTAAGGGATGCATTCTCATTTTATGCTCAACAATGCAATGAATGGACTCTCCCAGCTGTGTTGATTTCTGCAATGTGGTTAATACAGCAGTTTTAGAAAGACACCTGATTTAGAAATCCCCTCTGCCCAAACAGTGACTAATGCTGAGGAAATAAATCTAAACAGTGTAATTACTTTACAGAAAGATTGAGTCATAGTATCATTTACCCCAGTCAAGAAGAAAAATGGGCAGGAATTGGTCCATACATAATAATGTGCATCTAAACCAATGTCATCTGTCATCTGAATTATAGATTAGTATATATCCTTGTTTTTATTGCATAATGCCCCACTAGATTTGTTAAAGGAAGACTTTGTGTGACTCTGTATGTCTGGTTTCTGTGCAAGCATGTGGATGGAACACACAGAGTTGAGGAAATGGCTTGAAGCTGAGTCAGGGTTTACCATCAGGAACAAGTTTTTCACCCAGATGGTGGTTGGGCACTGGAACAGGCTGCCCAGGGAAGTAGTCACAGCACCAAACCTGCCTGAGTTAGGCATCTGGACAATTTTCTCAGGAATGTGGTGTGACTTTTGGGGTGTCCTGTGCAGGACCAGGAGTTGGACTTGATGATCCCGATGGCTCCCTTCCAGCTCAGCTTTTTCTATGGTTCTGTGATTCTATGGTACTCTCCTGTGATTTGGCATTAAATGATATTCATGGAAACCTACTGCACCTCATTTCAGGGATACGGACTATCCCCCTGCAATCATGCCCCTGCATTTCTTCTAAATAATTTTTTTCTCTTTGTTGTACTTCAGAAAATAGCAATTATTAAGTCAAAAATGCTCCGAACTGGATTGTTGTGAGTACCACTTTAATACACTACAGTATTGATCCACAATATTTTTATGAGAAGATGGCATCAGATATGAAGTACTTCTGATGATAAATTGAGTTGTATCTCTTTGGGATAAAAGCATATACCAGATCATCTAGTTCCTAACTCTGAATTGTGACTCTGGTAGCCTCTCAATGGTGGGTACAGCTGCTTCCCTGTGGATGTGTCTATTGCATTAAAACCATGTCTGTTAGCAAACAGAACTCAATAGGTAAAATAAATTGAACTCAAGCAACCTGCTGTTGACCCTAGAAATGTTCCTGTCTGGGAGCCCTCTGAAAGGAAGGTTTCTGTCTGTATTAGCTGGCAGATTCCACGGCACTGCAAGGAAACAGGATGCATTTCTCTACACTCACACACAAATGCATTTTCCTTCTTTGCCCTATGGAAGGTAAACACCATTCCCTGCAAGTTAAACATACTGAAGTCAGCTTTTCCTTTCTTTTGGAAAAACCCAGTGAATAATGGAGGTGTGAGGGGAGGAAGAATTTCATAGAACTCTGCAGGAGGCAGGTGGCATGTCCATCTGCAGGTGGGTGTATTTTAACTTGTGTAGCAGGTAGGCTATGCTTCTATATCCAGTAGAGTCCAATGCCAAACAATCTTGGAGATGCAAGAGTGTGAGTGCTGAGAGCCTTTTTTTTTGTGATAGGACTGTACCAGCTGTTCTGCTGATATCCACATGCCCATGGAGAAGGAGAGGTCTGAAGTTCATGTAGAAAAATGCTCTGACAGCAATTGTTCCATTCCAGCTCCACACATCCTCACCACCTTGGTAGGGCCACAGCTGATGTCTTGTAACTCATCTGCTCATCTGTGGTGCTGGAACACCTGGAACATGAATCAGTTTTTTTCTTTCTTGGTAGGCCAGATTGTTAGTGACATTGAGGAACTGATACTAGTGAACAACTGTTCCAGCATGGGGATTTTTGTTGGATATTTTTATTGTCAGTGGTAGCGGAATTGGCTCTAGGTTTTAATGGCAGTTTTGTAAATCCAGGCGCATCCCTGGCTCCTGAGAGGCTGTGTGGAGGGGAGCCCTGTGGCATCAGTCACAAGTCTACAGACATCTACTGCTCTGGGATGAAAACAATTCTCTGTTCTATTGTAGAGGGGAAAAAACAGATACTATAAAAATAGGCACCTTAATAGCAACTGGTCCCCTTTTTACCTTAAAAAATCCAAATTTTTAAAATTCAGGATGTTTAAGGAACATTTCTAATGCTCTGTTTCTCTTTCAAGGCTTACATAAAATGTTTTCAATAACATGTTCTTTTTTTAATATTTTTCAAATCAGTACCCTAAAAGAATTTTTATAACTAAGAGTTACTTCAGATAATTTAGTCTAGGTTATTTGCCATGTTAATTCATTATCTTAGGTACCTTTTTCCTGAAAATATTTATGCTAATGGTGGGGACAAATACAGTGGAGATTAAGAACTTTCAGATTTCTTCATCCAAGTGTCTTGTGAATTAGGACAACAGAAATTTAAATATTAAATATAAGTATTTGAGATTATTTCATGATAATGCCTTCCTTACAGGATTTTTCAGTTGTGTCTTTGTGCTGTGTCTAAAAGGTCACAAACAAATACATTTTCAGCTGAATGTGAATTTACGTCCTAACCAGCTCATTGGTTCATTTTAGCAATTTTATTTGAGGGATGCCTTGTAATTTTTAAAATATACACAATTAAATACTTTCCAAAGCCAGTCATTCCATCTATGTCCTAAAGAAAAGCCAGTTTAGATAGGAAATCCTAATCCTGGAGAATAAGTATATTTAAAAACCCTCACCTTTCTCCCTAAAAGTATTGCACTGTGCAGTGTATAACAGGTAATACTGTTTTACTAAAATGTGCCTGTTTAAGCCATTCGATTATAATAAATTACTAGTTTCTAATACAGTTGCAAGAAACTAAGCAGGTATTAATGTGTGGGGGTTTTTAAAATATACACATGGCATTCTGCAGTGATACTTCTAATGCCACATCTTGTTCAAGTACATTGTTCTCTGCCAAGGTTAGTAACATATAAATGAATACAAATCCTTTCTAAAAAAATTGACAAAGCATTTTACATCTCTTAAGAGGGCTACACCAGTTTTCATTATATTTTACAGATATTAGCACTTAATGTACTTTAGAGGGTCAAAATAATCTTTTTGCTTAGCATCTCTCACCTGAAAATATAGCAAGGATGTTTTATTTACTTTAATACTTCTATAAACTATGCAGAATTTTTTAATAAAATGTAATATATTTTATAAGCTAATAAGATGGAATGGCTAATTAAAGGTTTCTAGCGTGCATTACTATAACTTGCAAATATGGAGACATTTTGGTAATCTTTTCTTACTAAAGATGTGAATGTTTCATGTACTTTCACTGTTTCTACTTTGGTAGTCCAATGGGAATTCAGTAATGACATTTTGTCATGTCAAACTGTGAACATAAATTTGTACTGTACAGTCCTCATACGATATTTAGTATACAGTGCATATGTATTATACTTGTTAATAAAACCCTCGGAATGCTGGTGGCGGTCATGTTGTCACGGGCCGGGTGACCAAGGGCAGTGAGGCAGCGCGCGGGTCGCGGGCGGGCCCGGAGCGGAGCCGGGCGGCTCGGGGCGCTCGGGTGGCCCTTGTGGCCGGCCGGGGCCGCCTCCCGTGTGCGCCTGCCCTGCACGGGCCGGGGGCCGGGCACAGAGAGACTGTGCCGGAGGAGCTGTGCCCAGCAGCGCGCTGACTGACAGGCTCACAGCGATGTTTACTCACTGCGAATTGGGGCATTCTCATGAGGGCCTTCTAATAGCTCGTTGGCAGGTGTGGAGCCCAAACGTGCGAGTTTGCCCTTTTTACCACTCGCAAGATGACGGACTGGGCCGGCTCCTGGAGCCATGCTCGGCACCGCAGCCTGTCCGAGCGGGCTGCCAGAGTCACCACGTGAGTCCTGTGCACCTCCAGACACACCGCAGGCTGCGCTGAGAGATGGCGGTCATGATGATGGGTAGAGGTGATGAAGAATGGGGTTTTATTTCTTCACACCTTTTCCGATGCCTAAGAAGGGGAAGCCCGGCTGAATTCACCATGCATCTCGAACACTTCCCATTTCTGATGAAGTATTTGCATCAGGGTCTTGGTCTCTCGCTGCCTGGGATCCTGCAGATCAGCCTGGTGAGCACCTGAGCTGTGCCGTGGTGACATTCAGAAAGGAAAGCGGGTACAGCACAAATAAGGCATAAAAATAAAACCCTGCAAAAAGCAATCAGAATATGAGAGACTGGCTTGTATTCTTGGCGTCCTGCTTGAAAATGCGGACTGCCCATTGCAAAGCCAGAGACACCTCATATCGTGCTGTTGATTCCTGAAATATAGCAGGGGGGACCAGTGGCCCAAGGGACAGAGACACGGCCACTGACCCAGTGTGGCAGCTATCACGGGGAAGGGCTCGTCCTGACCTGTCCTCTCGAGCCCGCACACCTACAAGAGGCTTCTCCACTTGCTGGGCTGATCGGATTTATCTCTGTTTTCCTAAGAGTCAAAAAGCATTGCGCGCGTTCATTGCGCACGTTTATTGCGTGATCATTTTCAGGAAGCAGTAATAATTTCATCGGCCACTGGGTGTCCCCCTTAGTCTGAGAAAAAGGCAAACTTTGGGCTTATGAGATTGTAATTTACGGTAACATTTTTTTTTTTTTGTACTTGAGAAATTAAAATGTTCCCTCTGTCTTTTCTGCTATCACTGAGTTCGATCCTGTCATACACAGAAACCTGCTCAAGGCTTCAAAACTGATCTCTATGTCTTAACTGCAATTTTTAGCCACAAAAACTCTTTAAATGGATCCATTACAGTTAAAACTCTGGCCTGGTTGAACACTAAGACAATACATAACGTTGCTTGATGAGAAATACTGTCAAATGCTAACTTAATAAAGAAAACCAACCAACACACCAAACCACGACAAAATGAGTCTGCTTTATCAAAGGAACTCAGAAATGTATTTTAAGAAGCTGTAGTTTATTGTATGGTATGTAAATAACTGAAATACTTGGCATGTGAATGAAAGATCTGTGAGGTGGGAAGGATAGAGTATGAAGGCTTAACAGCATTAATATTCCAAAACAATATACATGGCAGACTTGAAAAATTATTTCTTTCACACACACCTAAAACTCACATTTCAGAGCACTCTTAAAAGTGAGGGACTCCTCCACAACCCAGCCTGCACGTTACTTAGGACATAACCACCAGTTTGCTGATGCATTAATTTACAGAGACTGGAAAGCCTGAATTAAGAAATTTTACTTCCTCTTTTCTTGCTTAGTAAACAGAACAGGCTACGTGTCCTTAAACCCATTAGCACTAAGTGTGACTGCTAATCATGTCCTTAGACTGTAATGCTTGGGAGGGGGAGAAGCCTTTCAGGAAGAAGGGGCTCATATTCTTGGCAACTTTCTCCACTTTAAAGTGTCAAGAAGTCCTAAGGAGTTAAAATCACAAAATCGTAGAATTATAAAATGGCTTGGGTTGGAAGGGACTTTTAAAGGTGATCTAGTCCAACTCCCTGGCAATAAACAGGGACATCTTCAACTAGATCAGATCACTCAGAGCCCTGCCCAGCCTGACCTTGAACCCCTCCAGGGATGGGACATCCACAATTTCTTTGGGCAATCTCTTCCGGTGTTTCACCACCCTCATTATAAAAAAATTTTTCCTGATATCCAGCCTAAATCAGCCTTCTTTTAGTTTATAACCATTATCCCTTCTCTTAAGGACCCTGCTAAAAAGTCTGTCCTCATCTTTCTTACAAGCCCTGTTTAAGTACTGAAAAGCCTCAAAAAGATCTCCACAGAGCCTTCTCTTCTCCAGGCTGAACAACCCCAGCTCTCCAAGTCTGTC
Source organism: Rhipidura dahli (assembly GCA_013399225.1). Classification (NCBI taxonomy): domain Eukaryota; kingdom Metazoa; phylum Chordata; class Aves; order Passeriformes; family Rhipiduridae; genus Rhipidura; species Rhipidura dahli. The sequence goes on along the minus strand of VXAC01008360.1, from coordinate 13,204 downwards.
CTAACAGGAGCCTTCTGACCATCTTTGTGGCCTCCTCTGGATTCACTCCAACAGGTCCATGTCCTTCCTGTGCTGGGACCCCAGAGCTGGTCCAGGTGGGGTCTCAGCAGAGCAGAGCAGAGGGGCAGAATCCCCTCCCTGGCCCTGCTGCCCACGGGGCTCTGGATGCAGCCCAGGACACCTTTGGCTCTCTGGGCTGGGAGTGCCCATGGCTGGGTCATGTCCAGCTTCTCACCCTCCAGCATTCCTAATGTCTACTAAATCTTAATTTCTGGGTAACGCTTTGACATGGTCCCCCACAACATCCTCCTCTCTAAATTGGAGAGATACAGATCTAATGAGTGTGGAAATAATTGAGTGATAATTAAGATTTAGAAGAGATTCTTATCTCTTATTTCCAAAGCTCGGGAGCCAGGCACCTGGCATCCTACTGCAATCCTATCCAGTTAACCCGCACTGGTGGGAGCCAGCAGTGTCTCAGCATCTTTGGCCACAACATCCTCCTGCCACAGCTTCAATTTCACTATTTCATCTGGCTACCACACCTGGTGTGTGCTTGGTGAGCCTCCTCAGTGAGCGTTAAGGATCACATCCTCTCACCAGTTTGATCACCTCACAGCTGTCATCACGGGACTTTGCATTTCCATTAAGCCATAAGTATAATGACACAACTCCACATCACCATTGAAATGACACATGAAATTTAATAACAGATAAAGAATGAGAGGTTTCTTAGGCTTTCAAGTCCAAGCACAGCAAACTACTAGATGTCTCCTATCAACAAATACCATTAGTTTAATCAGTAAGATTTTAGCAGAGACGTTATTTCCCAGGGAAATTTACTCTTTTTTTCCACTGTGTGATGATCCTCAGCACCTGCTAATTAAATGAGCAAGGTAACAGGTTCAGTGGAAGCCTGGAGATAAAAGAGGGTTCACCTCCAAACATCAAGTTTCTAAGTAGTAGGAAACAGGAAAAACATGCAAATCAGTATAGTTTGATAGGATCATAGAAGAAAGCAGCAATATTACAATACTATAAAAAATTACAGGTACAGGTATTAACTGTGAATTTGAAGACAATGAATAGCAAATTCTACAAAATGATGACTTGGCCAGTATCTAGGCAAGTGGTAAAGTTTAGTATAGCAAAGGAAGAAGAACACTAAACAAGGATTACTGGATTCAACTTTTCAGCACTTAACCAAAAAAATATCTCTGTGTTGAGAGAAAAGACTTCCAGGAAGGGAAAACAGGCTAAGGGGATGCAGATATTCAACCCTTGACATCTACTATACCAATGTACTGGATGGGATTCAAGCAAGAGTTTTATTCTTTGTGTTATTTAATTAAATCCAAGAAATATAGCCAAGAAATATATTATATCCAAGTATACCTCTGCAATCTTACAGAGATCTCACAACATCCATGTCAGGTAAAAGATTAAATGTGTATCTTGGCAGCCTGATGACACCCAGCCAACCACTATTCTTGTTACTTTCAAATATAGCTTCCAATGGGAAAAGACAAAAATAAATGCAACCTACAAATAAGGTCAATCACTGCAAAAATTTCTGTCTTTGTCTTTGTTGATGATGGCAACTACAGATGACTTCTGACTACTTGGATGACTCGAATAAGCAACAGCAATATCTTTATGTCTCACAATTACATTTTGCAACAAACTAGGAACGTTGTAAGAAAAATAATATTAACAGAGTTTAATACAAAACAGTCAAGTTATTCACATACTCATATTACTAGTAGAGGTTGCATCACTCTCCTGCTCAGTCGCTTCCCTGGATATTGGCAGATTAACGCTAATGGCTGCCCTCAGGTTAGCCCAGAACAGGGCACGCTTGCTCCTCTCCTTCGGCCACTCCAGGTAGGTGCGCTTCGCCATGAGAGCTTTCAGCTTGTGGTACCTGGCAGGGATAAGGTACGGGGGGATCGGCTCCAGTAAGATGAGGATTAAACTGTTGGAATTCTCACTGAATAACTTGTGATGGGCAAAGTACAGCTCATAGTGACACCACTCACTCTGCACAAAGTTGGGAGACAACACAAAGATCGACTTGTAGCTCTTCTCGATGCAGTTAATGATGTTCTCCACAATGCTCTTGCCGGGGATGAAGTTTCTCTCGTGCTGGCACAGCTGGACGCAGCCGTCGCCCTTCTCCAGGTTCGGGAGCAGCTCGTTCTTCACCCACGAGGAATCGCGCTCGCTGTAGGAAATGAAGGCGTGGAAGTGCAGAGCGGTGCCCGCGTCTCCAGGCGGGCTGTGCCAAGCTCTGCGCTTCGCCTGCGTCCACTGCCACGTCATGCGCACGTACCACGGCACATCCAGGTAGATGCACAGAAAGGCCCCCGCCGCCACCAGCACCAGCGTCAGCAGCAGCGCCGTCACAAGCAGGAGCGTCGTGTCGCAAGCCAGCCGGCTCAGGTGGAAGTCCTTGAGCTCCGTCCCTCGCAAGCCCTCCGGGTACTCGCACACGTACGCCGCCGGCCAGCCGAACAGCTTCCCCCCTGACTGCCGCTCCAGGCGGATAAAGGCTTGCAGCTCACACGAGCACTTGAACGGGTTGTGCCCGGCCTGCAGCTCCCTGACCCTTGGGCAGCTCTGGAAGAAGTCAGCAGATGGGGTCAGGATCGAGTTCATCTCGATGTTCAGGAACTGCAGGGACGGAAAAGCACCGCACCCCGGCAGGTCAGCCAGCCTGTTCGATGCCAGGTTCAGCTCCTCCAAGCACTGCAGCTCCGCCACCCCCCTGGGGACACTGCTGATCTGATTGTTTTCTAGGCCCAGCTTTCTGACGCTGACTGGCAAGCACTCGAACACAGCGTCCCCCAACTGATTGGAGGACAGGTCCAACTCTGTCAGGGACTCGGCCCACTGGCACCGCCTGCCAGCTCCATTGTGGCGCAGCAGGTTGCTGCTCATGTCCAGATAGGTCAGTGATTTCATACGGCTGGTCATGAAGCTTACCTTGAGAAGGCTCTCAAATTTATTCTTCTGCAAAATAAGTGATTTCAGATCCATGAGAGTGCCACAATTCTGGAACAACTCATCTGTCAGGGCATTGCGAGAGAAGTTTAAATACTGAAATGAGCTTGTTTTATTGGGGCAAAGCATGTGTGGCATATATGCATCATATATTGTTAAACTGGCAATATTCATCTCTGAAAACTGTCTGTATAGAATCTCCTGGTTGAAATAATAAAGCTTATTGCGAACATGCTCCAAAGTTAATGTTTTCATGGAGCCATCCAAGGAGATTAATTGTTCCACAGAGCTTAATAAGGGTAGAAATGCATATTCAGTCAGCTGCTCCAGTGGTCCCCGAAAAGTCAAATTTCTCACAGTCAGATGTTCCACAGGTGAATACCAAATAAGCATGAAAATTTGCAGGATGATAGCCCACTGTAAGTCCACACCATCAAGCACAAGAGCTGTTGTCTTGATTTTCTTCAGAAGCATTAAAGGAGGAGAGGGGAAATCTTTGTAGCTCAAGGTGTATCTCAAGTTAACTATTTTTAAGTTTTCTGAAATGCTCATTCCATCGTACAAGAGGGGAAAACTGAAGTTGCGGTTTGCTGCAAAAGTAATGTGGAGGTTCCTTGTATTCAAGACTGTCAGACTCTGAGGCTCGTACAGAGAAAAGTTTGCCAAGGTCAGGAAGACAGTGTGCAGCTGCAGATATTTGATATACCTGAAGTCTGACTTTTGTATCATCGTAGCACTTAACCCAAGGTACTCCAAATGAAACATGTTCCCAAATTCCTGACAGATGGGCAGGGCAGTAAACTTATTGAAAGAAAGATCTAAATGTCTAAGATGTGCAAGAGTCAGACAGCAAACTTTCAAAATATTATTATGAGATAAATCCAGATATTCTAAATTTTCATTAAAAATAAAGACACTAAAGTCAAGTGCCGTAATTAGATTATGAGAAAGATTTAATACTTGAAGGTCAGAAAGATAGATAAATTCTGAGATATTAAGTCCAGAGATCCTATTATGTGATAAATCTAATACTTCAGTATGGACTAGAATGTTTTTTGGAATGTTAGTTAGCAAACTGCTTGAATAATTTGCAATAAATTCATCTTCTACAGTTGGCTGGATATTACTACATAGTGTGAATGTAAAGGCATAAGTAAAGACATAGATATTTGTGAGGGATCTCATTATGCTATCCAGCTTTATCTCGTTTTTTTACACAGAAGCATATGTTTGTTTTCTGTTCAATATGTCTCTCTGATGAGTCCAGCCCTATGAAAAGAAAACACATGGAATTTGATGAAGCTATTGAATGGTTGAAGTTGCTTTTTTATTGCGAAAATAAAATTCAATATAAAATCTATGTAATAAAAAATTATTTTTACATACTCTTGTTTTAAGTTCTTATCATTTGTCCTCACTCCCATTCTTTAATTCTAATTATCGGGTCAGTCGAACATAAATTAATTCTATTATAATTGAGTTTTTAACATACCAGGGATGCCACTGGTATGTTAAAAACTCAAAGATGTTAAGTAATAGAAATTTCTTAACAATCATGAAAAAACCCGAAACTGGCACAAACCAACATAAATGAATTTACAAATAAAGGGAAACAAAACAACCCCTGCATCTGCTGTTTCTGTGCATCTCAAGTTCACACACATTAAGGGACAGAACTGCAATAAAACCACCCTCACAGGAACTGGTGCAAAACCAACCTCTTCACTCAAACAATACTCTTCATCACACCCCAAAGACCCTGGACACTGCCAGGCACCTTCTCAGGGCCAGGTTATCAGCTTTGTCCGAGTGCAGACATAAGGGTCCATGTCTCCAGTAAACCAAGAATTCTGAGGAGGAATTACACTGTCCATTGTATTGCATTTGTGGGGTGAGGTTTTGGTAGGGGAGGGACTACAGGTGCGGTTTCTGTGAGAAGCTGCCAGAAGCTTCCTCTGTGTCCCATAGAGCCAGTAGCAGCTGGATTCAAGGCCAAGCTCATCCACAACATTAGTAGTGCCTCTGGGATAACACAGTGAAGAAAGGAGAAAAAACCCTGGGGAACAGCAACTGCAGCTGGGAGAGGGGAGTGACAATGTAGGGGAGAAACAGCTCTGCAGACACCAAGGCCAGTGCAGAAGGAGGGGGAGGAGGTGCTCTGGGTGCTGGAGCAGAGACTCCTCTGCAGCCCGTGGGGAGGCAGCTGTGCCCTTGCAGCCCATGGAGGTCCACAGTGGGGCAGAGATCCACCTGCAGCCCATGGAACAGCCCCTGCTGGAGCCTGTAGGTGCCTGAAGGAGGCTGTGACCTCAGGGGCAGCCCATGCTGGAGCAGGCTCCTGGCAGGAGCTGCAGACCCCTGGAGAAAGGAACCCATTCTGGAGCAGGTTTGCTGCTGGGACTGTGACCTCATGGAGGACCCAAGCTGGAGCAGCCTGTGCCTGAAGGACTGTGCCCCATGGAAGGGAACCATGCTGAAGAATTCTTGAACTGCAGCTGGTGGGAAGGACTCCTACCAGAGAACTTTGTGGAGAACTATCTCCAGTGGAAGGGACCTCGGGATGGAGCAGGGGAAGAGAGTGAGGAGGAAGAAGCATAAAACAACAAGTGACAAACTGACCACAGCCCCCATTTCCTGACCCCCTGTGCCATTGGGAGAGGAGGGAGAGCATTCAGAAGGGAAGCTGAGCACAATCATGAATACTGTAATGCCAGTCTGACCAAAAGCACACCAATGGTAAAACCACACCACGACTGGACTATCTATGAAGCAGATACCCAAAATCTGAAAGAAAACACTAAACACTACCAAAGACTTCAGAATTTCCTAGGTGTCCTAGGAAATTTCCTACATTTTCCCATGGTTGGAACTTGACAAAGAACCTCTCTAGAAATAGTGAGGGACAATTAATCTAGTTCTAAGTATCAAAAAACCCAGGAAAGAAAAGATTCCGTGGATATGGTCCAGCTGAATCAGTATCTGGTCATTCTATCAACAGCCTGCATGGATTTGGAGAGGCATCAGTCCTATTCTGGAAAACCATGACTTGGGCATTACTCTCCTGTTGTCAAGCATTAAACAAAATATACAGACAACATGAAGCATAAACACCTCATAAATAATTTCAGAAGACAAACATCCCCAGTTTTGTTTTCTGCTCTGAATTTTTTCTGTTAATAAAAAACCAACAAAAACACCCAAACTTTTAAAAAGTTTTAAAATTCTGTGCCTGCGTAATCTTTTGTTAAATAGAAACCAAAAACCTATTTTTTTCAGTTCTAGGTTATAATGTGTGTTAGTCCCTCATAATTTGACTAACTGATATCAAAACTCAACCCTTCCCCTCCAAGTCTCCTATCAGGCTTAATCAAGTTTCCTCTTTCTTAAGTAAAGCAAAAATATATGCAATTAACATCACCAAAAGCAATAAAAGAATAAATCATCAAAGTATAAATTTCTACCTCAACTGAATCCAATAGAGAGGTCAAATTATGCCTTCAGAAAGTTATGTCAGGGTATCTGAGGACACAAAAGAAATGAAGCTGGGATGGTTGGTCAAAGTACAGTATTAATTGCAAGAGAAAAAAAGGCAAGGAAATCTGACCCAGTTCCTTCAAAGTGCAGTTGACTCTGTTCTTCAGAGTCCAGGCTGATAAACAATCTAACTCTTGAATCAAATAAACTTTGATCTAGAACTATCTGGAGGAACTTCCTCCTGGGCAAAAGGCATGTCAGGAATAAAGCAAGAAATGTTCTGAAGGGAGAAAAAACTAGAAATATGTTCTCTGTCCATACTCCAGCAGCAGATGAGTTTTACTTTACTGTATATGCTATGCTAGACACTGCAACAAGAGACGAGCCACACTGTATAGCCCTGCAGAGTGCCACAAAGAGTAAAGCAAATACATCTAGCAAAGCAATGGTAAGGATCAAGGTTACCCCTCCAATGCTGTTTCAGAATCAAACTAAATTAAAGCTGGCTGAGAATTAAAACTGCCATACTAAATGCAAATGATTTTTCTTCCTTCCCTCTTTGATGAAATTCAGACGAGCATTTTCACTGAAACATCAAAATGCAAGAGTATCTTCCAACAGCAAAAAAACACCAGCACCTGAGATTTGATGAAGTCCAAGATATATATATAACAAAGAGAGAAAAATTGTAAATAATGAAGCAAATATAACCCACCTTTTGTGCATGGAATTCATCTCCAAGTTGAAGAACCAGCAAAAGTCCTCTGCATATGTGGTTAGCATCTTCAAAATAGAATTTCAAACATATATAATCTTTGAGGTGGGGAATCTCACAAGATGCTAATTCCTCAATAATTATCTACCCCAGGAAGTAAAAACAAAAAACCAGGGCTTTTTAAAATAGGCTATATAATTCTAATAACTAATGAAATTTCCTTATGGTGTGGGTATTAAGAGCACAATGAAAGGAAACTTTTAACAGTTTAGACTAAAAATAATTCTGTAATATTTACATAGCTGTCCATCTAGGGGGAAATAAACCTACCTCTAGAAATCCGTCAACTGTATCTCCTCTTTGCACACACAGAAAAGAGGAAGCAGAACACACACTGACAACTTTTGTCCATAGCAAAATCTCTTGCAGAGCTCTACCCTGCCAAAATTTTTTGTTTATGAAGGAGAGTTATTAATGTAGCACCCTGACGGATGACAGAAGTTGATACCTCAAAAGCTAACAGGGGAAAACTGGCACAGTTAAAAACCTTTACAGGTCAATCATCTTTACACTAGAATGGTTATCAAGGATATCTCACATGGTAGCTTCCTCCAAAAAATGATAAAAAATTAACAGAGAATATTCCCTATGACAAGACAGCTGTAATGAAGCCACAAATAGGACAATATAGGGCAATCTGGGACTGAAGGGATCCAATAAAGCAGCCATTCACTTAGCGTTGTGAACAGGGACATGAGCCTGGGAGAAAATCAACAGAGCAGAGTGGGTGTGTTGTAAAGGCAGATGCAAATAACTGTCCCTTTTTGGGCTGGGATAGAGTTAATTTTCTTCCTAGCAGCTGGTACAAGGCTGTGTTTTGCATTCAGGATGAGGACAATGTTGATGACACACTGATGTTTTAGTTGTTCCTGGGTAGTGCTTAGTCAAGGACTTCCCAGTTTCCTGTGCTCTGCCAGTGAGGAGGTGCACAAGAAGCCAGGAGGGAGCACGGCCAGGACAGCTGACCTGAACTGGCCAAAAGGATATTCCATCCCATAAAATGTCATGGTCAGTACAGAAATTGGGGGCTGGTTTGCCAGGAGGGCTGATCACTGCTTAGGGATGGGCTGGGCATCAGCCAGCAGGGGATGAGCAATCATACTGTTCATCACTTGTTTCTCTTGCATTTTATTTCTCTTTCTCTCACTTTCATAATCATCATCATCACTATTATTATTATTATTATTACTATTATTATTAAATTTTACTTTGTTTCAATTCTTAAACAGCTCTTATCTCAACCTACAAGTTTTACCTTTTTTTCTGACTCTTCTCCCTAGTGGGGGTGGGGGATGGCAGAGAAGTGAGTGAGCAGCTCTGTGGTACTCAGATGTGGGCTGGGGTTAAACCATGACAATAACCAAAATCAACACTTCATTCCTATAAGCCTCCAGACCAACACAACAGCTAAAGATTCAGCTAGAGAAGCTGAAAAATCCGAAACTTTAGTCTAGATAGCAGTGCTAGCTACATTTCAAACTAGCATTAGATTCCCTTGAAACTCTTGTTTTGCAGTTACATTTCCAATTTTGTTTAAAAATTTAACCCTTGGCTTTGCTGAAAGAAAATCAGCATTTTTCATTTTAAGATTGATGACTGAACTGAATTGAAACTGTTCTGCTTTCCTTAGTGCAGAGAACTGACTAATACACTACAGAAAAATCTGGGACATCTGTGACCCAAGACAAGACCAAGCATCATGAATGTTTCTCAACAAGCAGCAAGAGTGTTTGCTAGCTGATACTGTCTAGACTTTGAGTTAAAAGAGATGCTCCTATTGCTAGGCATTAAACCATGATACTTAATAGGGTAAGGCACTTGTTGACAAAACAATGATACCACAATTAGGCAAAAGAGTGGCAGCTTTACTTCCAATATAATTCCTGAAAAAACCTTTGCTGCATGGATAAAATCAAATACACATCCAGCTTTCATCAAAACTGACTCTAGTTCACACACAGATATTAAAACTGCCTTTTAGTTGTAGTATGTTTAATTTTCTTACCACCCTTCTTTATGAGAGTTTAAAATACATTCAATTAAACAGTTTGCCATAAATAAAAATTTGCAGGAAAAAATTGCAGAAATAATTGCAGAAAAATTGCTACTCCTGAATACCTCTGTTAAACCATTAGGAACCTTTCATATTCTATTTTTACTAACCAATTCAACAAAGTTTTGTTTGGGGCTGGTTTCAGGCATTTTTTATGATAGGCAAAAACTAAAAGCAATGTATTTCTGTTCATGCATCTTGAAATGTACCAGCTACATACCATCTTTTCCATAGTCAGCTCACATAAATTCATGCAGATATCTTGTTCCATTTCTGAATTTTATGCTGCTGGGTTTTTTTGCAGCTTGTTCTACCAATGTCTACAAAAAGACATTTCACATTTCTGCCTATAGGTCATCATTACTTACCCAGAGAGGAACCACAGCTACACTTGGCTGGGTATCAAAAGCTATTCAGGACCAGCCCCATGCCAAAAGTGTGAAGAATCTCTCTGACAAAAACTGCAGAAGTGAACTTACATGTACCATTATTAAAGGTTTGATGTTTGGTCACATCAAGGACTTTATGTTTAACTGCAATTCTTATTGTCACCTGTGTGCCAAGTAGGTGAAACAAAGGCTAAATACCACCACAAGTCAAAGTGAGCAGAGACTGTATCACATTTATGCTCAAGCCTATTTTGACTCAGTATAAACAGACACAAGGATCAAAGCTGTGGAAATCAAACTGGTAACCCAGAGCCACCTTGCAGAACACACAACCTTCTCACTTATTGGTTATAAATACTGCTTTGTCTTGACAAAACAGTGACTACAAATGAGCATTATAGTCAATCTCAGCAAATATTTCCAAAAGAAAAAACAGACTAACCAAAGCCCTGAATAAAGCCATGGGTTTCACAGAGGTTTTGAAACTTCCCCTTAGGAGGATCTCCCACAGAGTCCCATTACTTTCCTGAGTGCCTTTCCTTCCTCTAACCCTCTGCAGTTGAACTTCAGCGAAGATGCTTTGTAACATTTCTAAAGCTAAAGAAGAGCTGAGCTCTCAGCAGGGCAACCCACATTGTGACAACTCTCCCAGTCTGCCATAGTTCAGTTTCCTTTATACTATGTACTACTTAAATATACATAAAAACATTTACACTTTTATATTTTCATTTCATTCTGCACATATTTTAGGGTTTGGAGGGTGTTTAACTCCCATGTTATCAGTTTTGTATGTTGATATTTTTATGTATGTAAAAATAGCATTCCTGCTAGTCACCAAGATGACTAATCAAATGCCAGGAATCTGCTCTGATACAGTATCTGGTATCAGAAAACATTTACACACTCCCTTTCCCTGATAACTGGAGTGCAGGAGCAGTTACAGATTTCAGTGCAGTACCAGCTGCAGGCACACATCACCAGGTGGCACAGAAAAGAGTAGTCCCTTTCCAAAATGAACAGATAAAGTGGCTGATGTGCTGTGAGACTACACATAGCCCCAACAGGAAAATTTTCTCCATGGATTAAAACTGGTTTTATAGAAAGGGTTGAGAGTATGACAGAGGCTGAAATAATTCTTTGAAATATTCTAGTAACACTTGAGAAACTCATTATTTCTTGTGGAATCAGAGAAACTAGCTCAAATAATTCGTTGCACGTTTAGCTGTTTTATCAGTTACTTGGCATACATCATGGGAAAAAAGATAATAGTATGTGGGCTTCTGGTTCCAAATTACAAGTTTTAATTGATGCCCATGCTCATCAAAAGCCACCCTTTCCAATTTATTCACTCAAGGACTTTGGAATTCAGAAATTTGTAACACTAGAGAACTGTAATTATATACTTCTGCTTATCATAACATCAGCTACATTCCCTGAGGTGACATAGGTCCAAGCTCTTTCCAAAGTGGCAAGGAAACCTTGCTTGTTTTGCTAAAACCTTCCACTCCTTGATTTCTCCTGATGGCTGTGTCTCCAACATGAGTAACAGGAAGGATTCTTGGTGCACTCTCTGACTTTCAGAGGGTTTCTCTGTCCTCCAGCCAACAGAAGCCAGATGGGTTCTTGAGGTTATGCAACAAGGGGATATTAATTGTATTACAGAGGTTTCAAGGGTTACTGGCCTAAAACTCTGAGGCTTTAGAAGAAAATTTTCAAGCAAGGACCACACAATCCAGTTGTCCCTGGTTGTGACAAAGGGATAGGCAAATCAAGCTAAGTCTGATCATCTTCAGTTTAACGGGTTAAATGACTCACACACTGAAGCAGTAGCTGGAGGAGAAGGAGGAAGCAGGGAAAACATTCATTTTCACAGTCCTGAATGAAATGTCTGCAATTTGGTAATAGGTGTGTTATATTAATTTTGAGGCTAAGTGGGATGAGAGACGTAAAGGTGTCAAATTTGACCTTTCCTCTACGGGTCATAAACAGTCACTCACAATTAGAGGCCTCAGGTCACTTAGCCTACTTAGACCTCAGGCAAAAAGAAGCATCAAAATTAAAACCTTTTGCTAATAATGGGAGACAAAAATAAGACAAAATGTAAACATTCTATACTACATGAGGATTTTATCTTAACACCCCTTGTCTCATATTCATGTTGAAATACATTTTTAAAGGGAAACTTCCTGTTTGATGGTCATTTAGGTATGATATTTCAAACAATCTTCCCCTGTTGGGGCAAAGAGGAAGTTTGCTGTCATCATCTTTAAGTGCTGTTAATGTTTGTCTGAGCCCAGCCATGCTTTCTTGAAGCCAAAACAATGTAAGTACAGACAGAGGGGTCTGCTATATTTCTATAAAGGAAAGCAAATATTGTAAATGTAGTTTGTTTTTCTAGCTCAGCGAGTAAGTGTTACCTATTGTCCCAACACTTGGAAATTTTTTTCCAGGCTCCAGGAAAATGAGGCTCTGACTCATTATTGACTTTCTGATCACAAGCCATAGCTGTGCTACGAGATACTGTTTCAGCTGAAAAGGACAGATTCTTTTAATAATAAGCATAAAGTAAGGTGCATGGATGAGAAGAAAAAAATAGAAAGCTGGCGGGCACGGGGGAAAGCATGATTTAGAGATGTCAGGAGTTTCTCAAAACATAGGCAATATGACAAAGGCAGTTCTGTTACTGCAGATGCCCTCCCACTCCCTCTGGTCAAGGTATCTCTGAGCATCACAATGGTCCCAGGCCTCTATGGGTATCAGAGCTCTGTCAGTTCACTGCTTCTGCCTTTGTGCAATGCCAAGCTATGAGCCCCAAAAAGTGAGGTAGCTCACTTTTTTTTTTTTCCTTTTGTAAGAAAAGAAACCCAAACCTTTCTTCCTTGCTCAGTCCTTGTTTTTTGGAAGTTCACAAAGTTCTGTATCTGGGTCCTACCCTTTTAATCTTCAGTAAATTTGAGCAAAGACTATTTGGGAACCATTTTGAGCACTGGACTTCAGGCATCTCCTCAGGATCCTCAATTTTCTTCCATGTGAACCAATTTTACCAAAAGATCTCCTTTGACAAAGCTGTCTATATTATGTGATTAAAGCAGCTCTGCAAACTATCCAGCATCTCAAGCATTCTTCCACATGACTATACCAATTGTCCCAGATTTGTTCTGCTGACAAAAACTCACTACAGTATTTCAAGTCATATTTCAAAATCCACATTGAAATTCATTTGCAATTTGCTGTGTCAAGAGATTTGCAATGCGGTGAACTGAATTTTGACTACAGTTGGGAGGCAACACAGACAACTACTTAGAAACAAGAATGTGTAACAAAACAATAAAGACATTGAAATCATAAAAATGAAAAATTTATTTGAAACAATAAAGAATGGAAATCATATTTATTGCATCACTAAGAAAAAACAGACGGAACTCCGTTGGAAAGTTTCTTAACCTGTTTCCCCACACCGATTTTCATCAGCTGTTGGCAGATTAATGCTAATGGCTGCCCTCAGGTTAG
>VXAC01008358.1:133139-232527 GCA_013399225.1 Rhipidura dahli | reverse complement strand
GGAAACTTCTCACGACTGCTCCTAAGAGAGGCAAGTAGAACTTCAGGAGCTCAGAAAAGCGACTCCCTCCCCTGTCCCCTGAGTCCTGTCTCACCTGCCCGAGCAGCCACACTGTTTTCATACCACCTCTCTCCCAACTTGCCACGTTCATTTCAATGTAACCTGCAAGCTCTTCCTTCAGCACCAGCCGCATCTTCCCTGCGCCCCTACACTGCCGCACCTGCTCAGGTGCTGCTGCCTTGTTGTGCTGCCCCCTGCCACGGGGTCGAGGGGGGAGAAATTCCAGGTTTTGTTCCCCAGAAAAAGCTCTACCGGGAGGCCCCACTGTGCCGCCCGCAAGTCCCAGTCCCGGCCCCGGTCCCGGCCCCAGCCCCGCAGCTCCTTGCCGGGACCGCCTTCGCCCTGCGCAGCCCCCGTCGCCCTCTCCCGCCCGGCTCCGCGCCCCTCGGGTCTTTTCCCGGCACACGCTGCGCCGCCGTTCTCCGCTCACCTTGAACCTCGCTGCAGCCACAGTAACCGCCGCCCTCCTCCATTGCCCCGCTCGCCGCTGCCGGGAGCCGCTCCCGAGCACCGCCGGCCCGAGCCCACAGCGCAGCAGCACCGCGCGTGGACCACCAGTGCGCATGCGCAGCAGTACCCAGCTCCGTCCCGAACTGAAACGCCACACGCTCGGGCACATCACTGCGCGTGCGCGCCTCCCCAGGCCACAATAGCGCGCATGCGCACCACTGTGTCACTTTCGCCTTTAATTACCACATGACAAAGGGCTTCCACGTCGATCAGTGCGCATGCGCACCGCTCCTGGAGGCAGTGCTGCTTTTCGGCCAGCAGGTGGCAACGGGGACGTGTTCAAGTCAGTACGCATGCGTATCTTCCCGGCCGCAGTATCTCTCTTTAGCCAGCAGGTGACACCAGCGGCGCATCCAGAGGTGTCTGCGTGTCTCTCACTCAAGAGTGCGTGCGTCACTCGGGGAGCCGGCGGCGCACAGCGTCCCTGCTCAGCCTGCACACTTGGAAGCGTGAATATTTAAGGCATTAAGGCAGCAAGTGCCATACCAGAATAAATCATAAACAAGTTGCAAGACTTCTTCCAAGTTTCTCTCCAACCACTCGTACATGGAAGTCCACGATTTTTTCTGCTTCCTTCTGGAAAAGCAAAATTATTCTTCTGCTTTGGAGCAGTCCCAGTCCAGTCCGAGCACTTGAGGAATAAGTATCTGCTCCCTGTGTACCAGGAAGAGCTTTTCTGGGTGAAAGAACTGAAAAAGGCTTGTCATTGTGCATTTTTTCCTGGAATAAGAACACAGGCAGACACAGCTCGTTAACTCTCACAGCACTCTCTTCTCCAAACACAATTTTAGGTTGCTTTGCAAACTGCCTCTGCCATGTGGTTTTCTCCAGGAGAAATTAAGGAGTTTCTCCTGGCAGTTTGGAGACTATGTTATCATAAATGAAAGAAAATAAAGAAGAAATATTCCTGGTAAGAGGCTTTGGGACCTGCTGGGCTGAATTTGGAAGGGGACATTCATTACTTGCAGTGCAAATACGTGACCACCTCCAACCCAAAGCAAAGATGTCAAGTGGGGTCTGAAAGCACCAGTTTGACAAATATCATTGTCATTCTTCTTTTCAGTGACTTTTGCAATCAAACTCTGAAGCTGACAAATCACAGCTGTCCCCAGTGCTCCATCCAGCCACTCTGGAACAAAACAATATTCCCAGGGATGATGCATTTCAAGCACAATCTCAGCACACACTCCCAACACAGCACTGGAGCTTGGGTGTGGGGCTGGGAAGGGCTGCCAGGAGGACACGCCCGCAGGGGGGCAGTGGCAGTGACAGCAGCAAATTCCCACAGTCTGATGGTGCAACAGAGAGACAAAGGCCAGAAATGCCCACGGGAGGTGCAGGTTTAATTCTGCTCTCTGCCATGCCACATCCCAGCAGGGGCAGGGATGTGAACTGTCATGATACAACAAAATGCAGTGTCTGTCACGCTGATGCTGTTTAAACTCAGCGTCTGGAGCCAAATCCTGTACCTACAGAGAAACATTGACCATACCTGGATCAGTCTCAAACACAGACAGAATTCTCTAACACGATCCCAGAGGTTTCCTGCCCAGGGCTGAAGGAAATCTGACATAATGTTAATAAGTAAACTTATTTGAGAGCAGGCTTTGCAAGATTTTGTAGTGAACGGACCCATGTCGTAATCCTTAATCTAAATTTCTAACAGGTTTTGTTAGAAAGATAACAGACAGTAAATCAGACAACAGAATTAAAAGTCTGCACAAGGAACAACAGAAGGTTTTCCATGAATAACAGAAGTTCCTTTTTTTTTTTTGTCATCACTGTAGGACTGAATCTTTGCAATCAGGAGACAAGGGAGTTGTTATTGACACTTAAACCCCTCAAACGTTGTTATTTCTTAGAGAACTGAGCCAGCACTGAGCTATTCCTCGCAGTGCTTTGGGGAGGGGCAAGACAACATCCCACTTCGGTTTGGAGAATTTCAAGATTATAAAAAGTAACATTCAGGTCTCTCTCTGACCCAAAACCAAAGCAGCCGTGTAGGACAACCAGGAGCATTTCAATTCCAGCCCAAATTACAAGCTGGAAACATGCTACTTCCTGAATGGGAGCACACAAAACTCTGTTAAGCCAGAGAGCAGATTACAGACCAGAAAAAGCCAAAAGATGTGCTCTGCTTGGATACGCTCTCCTGTTGATAATTCCAAAGAAAATTCCCCATGGGTCACAAGCAATTACCAATAACTTTTCCTTTGGAATCATTACTGCCTTGACTTTCCGTTGAAGTGTTTGACACATCTATTGAGGGGTCAGGGGCTCGGTTGGGTTTTGTGGCTGAACCTGACAGGCCCAGGCCAAAACCAAGCACCCCGATCCCTGCTAGTCCCCCAACTTCAGGGAAATATTGATACTGTTTGTAAATACTCTCCTTCCCTGAAACTCAGTCCTTCACTGCATATCCATGGAGCGAATTTACTCCATCCTTTGCTCCCAACAGCACCTCTCCAGCCCAAGTCCCACTTTTCACAGACACAAACCAAACAGAAATCTACTACAGGTGTTTGCTTTGAAAGTAATATTCTTAGTACATCTAGCTACACGATTAAAATACATACATGTATTGATGGTCATGGAGGGAAAGCTTTTCAGAGGAGAAAATAGCCATTTTGGTAGAATATTTTGATACACCTTCAGAAAAAGCAGAAGTAGCACCAACTCCTAAGACCCTGTGTGAGGAATCAGGCTCTCCTTGGAACACTCAGTGCAGCAGACATTGAAAAACGAGGGGAACATCCAAACTTGGGAGTGGAAAAAGAGACCATAAATACATCAGCCTTTAAAAAGCCCCCACATTCCAGGAGCAGGAAACAGTGTCATTTCCTGTTTGCTTGCTTTTTATGATTACATAAATACTAAGTAGAAACTCACTAAAGAGAACCCATTGAAGGCAGAGCTAATATTTTATAGGTCTTCATTCCGTAAGTTTGAATGAAAAATGTCTGTTCCTGCACTAACACCCAGCCCAGTTTAAATCCAGACTTAGCCCAACTCTTCCTCTCCTCCCATTTCCCACTGCTTTGCTCAGGGCTTTGCACCTCACACTCTTTCTTCCCTCAGTGGCATGACAGTGGAACATGGCAAGTTTTTGGCTGGCACTTGCACTCTTCACGCTGATCTTACTGGGAACTCTTCTGCTTTTCACTGCACCAGCCACAACAACATTTGCTCACTAAAATAAATGCTTTCCACAATGAACTGCAGGTGCAAGGGAACAAGTGCTGCACAGCAATAGTTTTCAGCCTAAGGACAAATAAAATTTTTTAAGGTTTGGATCCTACTCTACTGCACCAGAAGCCAATCAGTCTGCTTTGGCTTTGAAAACATCAGCGACACCAAACTGAGCTGCCCGCACGAAGCACCTCACTGCTCCTACCCCGCCTCGCAAAGCACAAGCCCTTCCTTTCCCTGCTATGGCATCACCGCTGCCCAGTACGGCCGTGGC
Source organism: Rhipidura dahli (assembly GCA_013399225.1). Lineage (NCBI taxonomy): Eukaryota > Metazoa > Chordata > Aves > Passeriformes > Rhipiduridae > Rhipidura > Rhipidura dahli. The sequence goes on along the minus strand of VXAC01008358.1, from coordinate 228,494 downwards.
TCAGAGACCTGGGGCACACCCCACCAGCACAGGACAGCAGCTGCCTGTTCTCCCGGCAGCTCAAGGACATCCTGCACTAACACATGTCCCCAAGTGCCACATCCACCCAGCTTTTAAATCTCTCCAGGGATGGGGACTTCACCACGGCCCTGGGCAGTTGTGCCAGGGCTGGACAGCCCTTTCTAGGAAGAAATATTCCCTAATACCCAACCCGAACCTTCTCTGGAGCAACTTGAGGCTGTTTCCTCCAGAGCGGATAATAGAGAACCTTGTTGGCACCCTCGATGGTGAAGGATTGCGGTTTACACTTGCAGGGACAAATACCTATGGATGCAAGTGGGCACCCTCACCACTCCTGCTCCAGCTTTGTGCCTCCTGCTCACCAGGAAAACGATCTTTACAAAATGTGGGGTGCCACAAAGAATCCACAAACCTGGGAGATGTGAAGTACAGGACAGTAGGGAAGGAAAAAGCTGAAGAACAGCAAGTGAACATTTCTCCAACCTCCTCTTGATCGCCCAAGAAAGAACAGCTGGGTTGAAATCTACCGGTGGAATTTGACTATGGAGCTCGGTACAGCCAATGTGAATTAAAATTCTATTACTTTGATGGGCACAACATTCAGCAGAGACAGCAAAAAGACATGAGAATCTTTAAGCCTCTTGTATCTTCATCAGCACTACCAGGAGGATTTCAGCCATGGACATGACTGCTTGGATTAGGTTTAATGTGGAGGAGAGCCCTTGGATGGTACAAACATTCACATCAACGGAGACTGGGAAAGGAATGATCTGAGGAGTGGCAGGTGGAAAAGGATGAGTGCTGAAAGTTTTGGTTGTGTGAGATGAGAAAGAAATATCAGATAACAAAGAAACATAAGAAAGAAATCTCAGATAAACAAAGAAGCAAAAAGCTGATGAGCTGGGTGCTATATTTGGGTGCAAACCACAGCAACAATCCTGTCTGTCCATCAGACGCTTTCTAGGTGAGAGAAAACAGCTGAGATGGAATCTGAATCAAGTAATTGCATGTTTTATCTCCTGTTTTCATTCTTGTTAGTTAAAAAAAAAGGTGACCAGAAAGCAATAATAATCCCATTTGTCTTATCCTGCAAAATATTTTGTCATCCCAAATCCCGGAGAATGAAATTCCTTTTTCTACAGTTCTCTATCAGCTATTTTGTCTCCTGTGCAAGAGGGGGCTGTGAATACAGTAACATATAGATGCACCTGATCAGTGCCTAAGTTGAGGACATGGAGCTTTCTCTGGAGTAGGCTGCATGGTGCAGCTGGAGCAATTACCATTTCACCAGTCTCTAAGACAGTAAAATTCATCTGGGACATGAAAAAAGGAGATGGAAAAAAAGAGATTCATGTGTTCAATTCAGCAATGTGGTGGCTCTTAATTACCACAGAAAAAAGGTTTATTGAGATTTCAGCTTTGTCTTCCATACATCTCCAATGCTGAGTGAGCAGAACAGAACAGAAATTCAACACATATTTGTTGTCCACATGGGTTTTGTTCCTCTTGGACACTTGGGACTGGGGTATTTTTTACCTAGATAGTTAAACCAAAATATCTCAGGTTTGGCTGTATTTTATAAGAAGATGTCTCATATCCGTGACAGCTTGCTCTTCTTCCCACTGGATTGCTATGTTAGGACCATGGTTGCGTCAGGATCACAGGTGTTGTGTTGTGTTAGTGCTGCACTAAGAGGTGTTGATGATGCGACACCAGCACCTGGCTCAAGGTTGAAGCCAGCAGCCCAAAAGTCAGATTTAATGAAGGTCTCATGATCCCATGGCAAGAGAATGGAATTAGGGTGCAAAGTCAAGCAGACAGGAACCGAAACCATCTTTGGCATCATCCCTTGTGCATCCTGCTTGGACATAGAGAAGGCTCCAGGGAAACCTTTGAGCACCTTCCAGTGCCTACCTGTACTCCAAGAGAGATGGAGGGGGACTTTGGACGAGGGCCTGGAGTGACAGGACAAGGGGGAATGGCTTCCCACTGCCAGAGGGAAGGGTTACATGGGGTATTGAGAAGAAATTCTTCCCTGTGAGGGGGGTGAGGCCGTGGTGCAGGTTGCCCAGAGAGGCTGTCTTGCCCACCCCTGGAAGTGCTCCGGGCCAGGTTGGATGGAACTTGAAGCAGCCTGGTCTAGTGGAAAGTCCCATGGCAGGGGTGTTGGAATGAGATGGATTTTATTGTCCCTTGGAACCCAAACCATTCTGAGATTCTCCGACTGAACAAGGACATTACTGGCGGAACAGGTCTTTTTGCAAGATCCCTGTGCATTTTCTACTTGTTTCAAATGGATATGGGAAGCTGTGTCTGGTGAGTAAAACCTCCTGCCTTCTTGCAGCCCTTGATGTCTGCAGGTTATCTGGTTGCTTTAGCGTGGTGCCAAGGCTTATCCCAGGGTCCAGCCAAGATTCTCATTCCTAAACCAGGCACCAGCCTGGCTGTATAAAGGCAGCACAGATGCAGCTCCCTTCCTTCCCCTCTCTGGGGAAATTTGGCAGCCTAGGTGGGATGCTAACAGCAGGATCTGTCACTGACTCACTGCTTATATCTCTTAAAAGCCAATAAAGCTGCTACACAGAGAGAAAGCCACCCCACACACTGTTAGTGCCACATGGCTCCTTGGCCACATCCAGGTGGTGCATCCCTGCTGTCAGGCTTGGGACCAGAGAAGCAAGGAGGCCATGGGGACCTCATCCTGTCCTCCTGTCCCCTCTCCATCCCTCCCCCTCCTTGGGCCAGGAGAGCTTCTATCATGGCCAGTGGCCCTGAGATGCTCCAGCATCCTCCTCATGTCCCAGCTGGATGGGCATTCAGCTTGCAGCCTGCATTAGAAGTTGTCAAAAGAGGAAAACAAGGAAATTATCAAAAAACCCGTCATGAAAATAGGCAAAGAAAAGTATTTTACCCTACCTATACCAGCACAGTTGATACTGAGGAAATTTACAGATCTGGACAAAAAAGAGGGAGGTTTAAAGAAAGACTGAGGAGGAATAACCTCAATTTTAATGAAAAGGCTTCAGAGATGCTGCAGAATCAGACTAGTTAATCAAACTAATTAAATGACTGCAAGATGCACTAATAGCATGGCTCAGTGAAATGAACAGAAAGAGAAGAGACTAGAAATTCTCTGTTCTCTTTCTAGAAACTTGCTGAATTTGTTTCCCCTGCAGGTCCAGCCAGGCAGGTTTTAGCTGCTCAGAAATCCTTGTTTACAGACACAGAAGCCTATCTTTATTTACCCAGGAATTCCTATAATACAGAAACTCTTCAGTCAAACCTTTCTTTAGGATTTAAGCAGTATTTTTAATGGGTGTTTGAATGAGAGCTAAAACCCTGATTTTGCCTTCTCTTGTGGAAACAAGCAAGGCAGTATATAATAAATTAGTTAATTTTCCTTCATAAAGAGGACACTTACTATTTACCGTCCCTGTTAATATCTTGCACTGCCTGGTAATGAAATACTTAATGCCTCTTTATGCCACTCACTAACTTGTCAGGACCACAAGGGTGTGAATGAGGGTATTAATTACAGAAGGAGAAAGAAAAGGCTTTGGGAGGTCAGAGAAGAGCCTCTGGTGGAGCCCAGGAGTAGCAACAACAAAACATTTGTGATGAACATGCTATTTCCATGGAAAAGAGGGAGTGCAGCATAACAGGGAACAATAGCCTGGCTTAAGTGGCAAGTGCTTGCCTTACTGGGCCGGGAGGATGTGCTGAGAATCACAGAATCATGGAAAGGTTTGGATTGAAAGGGACCTCAAAGACCATCTAATTCTGCCTTATACCATGGGCAGGGACACCTTCTACTAGACCAGGTTTCTCCAAGCCCCATCCAACCTGGCCTGGAACACTTCCAGGGATGGGGCAGCTATGGCCTCTCCAGGCAGCCTCTTTAGGCACTGGAAGGTGCTCAAAGGTCTTCCCAAAATCTTCTGTTCTCCAGGGTGAACCACCAGAGCTCTCTCAGCCTTTCCTCATAGGAGAGGTGTTCTATGACCAAGACCTGGGGAGACCGTCTGTCCCTGAGGGATGTGGGGTAGGTACCTCCACAATCGGCTCCATGGTGCCAGCTGATGATCAGCAGCAATTCGGCCACTTCTTATTTTCTCACAACCCCTCTACATGGCAGTGTGTGGCTTTGAGGCATTTTTTTCCTGGCTCTGAAGTTGGAGCAGCCGAGGAAGGGATGACCTCTCTGATCTCTGAATGACCAATGCAGGTCTTGCTCTGCCTCCCAGCCCTTAGAGCATCAACATGGACAAGGCTATGCTTAAACAGGTGGTACAAAACTTAAAGATTGTTTTTCCTATAGGTTTTTGCCCATGGAAAGAATGATATTAATATTTTCTGTTCATCTAATCCATCTGGTTTTACCCCCAATCAGCTGAGCTCCTGAGTCACTTGTAACTCAGCAAAGGACGTCATACCTGTCACAACAAAATGAACCAGACCCAATCGTCCTCACTGAGGTTTTAACCTCCCATCAAAGAGAATCCATGGTCTTTGCCTCTTCCACTGTCGAGGGATTAAGGAAAAAAATCATCTTCCCTCTGAGTTCTACCTAGTTTCATAAATTATTCATATAATCTCTGCCTTCTCTGAGGTGAGCAGGCTCAATTTAAAGCAGTTATTGTTGTCTGTGGGCCAGATCTGCCACAGATAAAAGGATGGCGCTTGTTCACTTTATTCACAGATTTTGAGCCTGAAAGGGATCATTGTCTTTGTCTAATTGGACCCCCAGAATAAGTCAAGCCATGGGATTAAATTTGCATTTAAAATGTGGAGGTTTCAGAATGGAAGATCCTACAAATGGCCATACTGGATCAACCTAAAACCTCCCTTAGTTCCTAGGTAATAGCAGAGTGGTCCTTCTCTGGACACCCTCCAACAGGCAGCTCTCCCTGGCTCAGTAGATGCCAGGGATGAACAAAGGATGCTCCTTTGTTTAACAGAGTTGGTCAATTGCTTTCTGAAGCCATGGAAATTTTGGCTTCCATGTCAATCTACAGAAACAAGTCTCTCTCTGGTTAAACTCTGTACTGGTTTGGAACCAGCCTACCTAAAATCTCACTTGATGACCCCAAACTGGTGCACCACAACAGTGTGGATGATCATTCACCTCTTCCACTTACCTCTTCTCAGGAACAGAGTCCTTAGAAAAAACCCCACTAGTGGCTCATGAGCTTGATCGTGGAAAATTCATCACACCTGTGTTAAAACTACGGACTATTGAGTGTAGAATATATATATTCAGGGATTGGCACTAGGTGGACTTTAACGTCTCTTTCAAACCAAACCATTCTGTCATTTTATAGCTGGTAGTCAGAAGACAGGTTCTTCCTCTCAACTGCAAACCTGGATTTATGAACCCTCCCACAGCCCAAATGCTGGAGGGCCATCATGCCTGAATGCTGATGTGGTCTCCTCCTCAGCCTGTGGCCAATCCTGCTTTGCTGCCACCAGCACATCCACAGCCTTCCAAATTCCTGTCCCATTGGTGGTGAAAGGGGTCCCTGGTGCACCTTGTGTGTGGCAGCTGTAATCCCCATCCCCACTGACTCCAGAATGTCCCTTCTACAGCCCCTTTAGGCCAGGGAACTTCTTTACCCCTCAGCTGTGATCAAACTGGACAAAATGTGGGGGTAGGAACTGATGGACAGGATGGAAACTGCTCCCATCTCCAGAAATGGTGCTCAGCTTGGTCTTCTTGAGGTTTCTCTAAACTGAAGAACCAAAGAACCCAAAGGTTCTTTCCCCAGTGGGTGGTCAGGCATGGGAACACGCTTCCCAGGGAAGTGGTCATGGCACCAAGCCCGACAGAGTTCCACCAAGCCCTTGGTCTTCACACCCCTTCCTGCTTCTGATTAATTTTAATTTCGTTATTTTTCCTAAAAAGAAAAGGATGAAAGATTCCATTTCCCTGGCCATCCATGCTCTGCACTTGCTTTTCCTGAGGGCAATCCAACAGAAGTTTCCCAAACCACCAGTGCCCAACCAAAGCCCATCTGCAGGTCCCCTGTATAGCAGTGCCATTGCAGCGTCACCAGCTAAACCACTTACACCAGATGTATTCCGGTAAAATTAATTTCTTCACAGCAATATCCTGCTCTCCACTTTACAATTAGGATCATATTTTTGAAGGAAATGCCTCTAAACACAATAAATTCCAAAAAAAAAAAGAAAAGCAGAAGGAATGTGTTCTGGGTTGCAGTGTATTCTATTACCATCGTCATGAGCTGTTGAAACCAGGTGGGGCAGTGTTTACTTGCCTCCTTCCTCTGAACTGTCTTCTGTTAATGGGCCCATCAATGCCTTGCCTCATCATCCCACTGTGAGATGCTCCACCCAGAAGGAGGAACCAAGCATTCCATCCTGGATATAGTCTGGGATTCCGAACACCACAGACACCCTTTCCACTGGGTTCCCAGGGGACAGGAGCTACATAGCCACTACTGGACCTTCCAAGGAAGACCAGACCCTTTCTACAGGATCACTGCTTCCACAGAACCACATCTATCATTTCAGGAGGACTGCAGCTATCATTTTATTTGACTGCTACCACCACCCTGACCGACAGGGTGTCAGGTTGTATCCTGACTCTGTCAGTTTAACCCAGAGTTTTCTGCGTTTATTTTTTAATTTATTTTTTAAATTTCCCTGTTAAATTGTTATTCTGACTTGGTGCCTCCCAGTGGTTTGTTTTCAAACTAGTCCAGAAGGTGTTGTAAATTTGCTCATTGGTCACTTATATTTCTGTCCCCACCTTCTATTCCAATCCAGTATTGTCCCTTCCCATTCTTCCAACCTTCTAGGAAAGCTTTTGTTGTCTGTTTTTGGCTGATCACCAGGTTTATGGCTGTGAGTGGAATCATATGGAAGAAACCCACCACCCTGTTGCAGGAATCCTAAGGGATTCCCAGACAGATGTTCCCCCTTCTCAGTGCCAAAGTGTACTAGTTTGAAAACAAACCAGCAGGAGATTCCAAGTCAGAACTACAATTTAATAGGAAAATTAAAATAAAGGCAATAGAACAGAAACACTGGCTTAAACTGACAAAGTCAGAATATAACCTGACACCCTGTTGGTCAGGGTGGTGCTAGCAGTCCGGTTAAATGGTGGCTCCAGTGCCATTGGAGTGATGGATGTGGTTCTATTGAAGCGGCGATCCTGTGGCAAGGTCTGGTCTATCTCTGCAGGTCCTGTGGTGGTTATTTAGCTTTTGTCCTCTGGGAACCCAGTAGGTAGTGCCCACAGTTTTCCAAACCTCTGATTATAGACAGGCCAGAATGTTTGGTTCCTCCCCCTGGGTGGAGCATCTCGCAATGGGCTGATGTAATTTTACAACTCACGTTGGGAGCTCTTGATGGCTCATTAGCAGAGGTAGCGTCTCCAGAGGGAGTTATCAGGGATGAGNTATTTAGCTTTTGTCCTCTGGGAACCCAGTAGGTAGTGCCCACAGTTTTCCAAACCTCTGATTATAGACAGGCCAGAATGTTTGGTTCCTCCCCCTGGGTGGAGCATCTCGCAATGGGCTGATGTAATTTTACAACTCACGTTGGGAGCTCTTGATGGCTCATTAGCAGAGGTAGCGTCTCCAGAGGGAGTTATCAGGGATGAGTCATGGAGGAGATAAAGAACACTGCCCCACCTATCTTAACACTTTATGAAGATGGTAACAGAATACATACTTTTGGTTACATCTTACATTGTAACCTAAGACACAAAGGACACGCAGCTCTCTAGCAAAAGGAGAGTCCTGAAATACTGCATTTTGGGCTTTATTTCAGGAAATCCCATAGGTACACAGCTAATTTTAAAGATATGCTTAACTCCTTCCCTTGAGCAGGTTTTCTTTTCCCAGCCAGAAGGCAAGTGCTGTCTTTTATTCCAGGGTATTCATCTGGAATTTTTCACGAGCCTTGAACTCAATAAAAGTACTTTTAATTTCTTACCAGACAACAAGTTTCTGTGGTTAATAAAATGACTCCACCTAGAAGATGCAAGACGTCCTTTGATTTGTGTTCCTCGAGTCATCCTTGAAGAGGAGTGGTGGAAGGGGACAAAATACCACAGAATACAGCTACAGGCAGTAAATTATTAAAACCTTTATGAATACAGCATATTATCTGTCCATGTCCCTTCAGGCATTTTCTGTTCCTTTTTTGCTTTTAAAGCATTTAATCTTGCAACTGCTCATCCTTTTCAGAGTCAGTCTTACAACTCTCAAGAATGTGTGAAAATTGGAGAAACTGGAGTGAGCCAGCAGCAGAAGAGCTGAGGATTCAATGGGGACTAGCAGGATGGGACTATCCTTATCCTCAGTGGGGTGTTTTCTGGGGTATTATATTGGAAATTGCAAATTCCCATGCTGGGACTCACATCCCTTTCTTTGAGAGCTGCTCCTGGCTGTTAGAAAATGCATTTTCCACGCCAGTCTGTTCTTCCTTATATTAATCCCATTACTCTCAGCTTTCTCATCTATGCCACCCCTGAATCACTTATTTCTTGCTTGCAGCCCTTGTCTACTTCCTAAGTGCCAAAGAGAAAATTTGGCTGATTTTTTCTTTCTCAAAACACTCTAAAAATCAAAATCTTCATTTATTTCTAGGTTTGACAGCAATGTTTCACTTCACATGAAACTACTTGGGCCCCTATAAAGCATAAAAACAGCTCAGGTCTTCACAGCCTTCCCACTTATATGTCTCCCACTGGGAGACATGGACCAGGATGCTGGAGCCCTATCCAGGGAGATCCCAGATTCAAAGACAGAGGCTGGAGTTGGGGGATGCTCTTTTCTATGTCTCCGCTGACTTCAGGGTAATTTTGTGTGAGTAATGAAAGAGAAGAAGAGAAAGGTTCTTCATTTTTTTCCTCTATTCTGAGTGAATGTTCTGCACTATCAGCTCGAGCTGTTCCCAGCGTCACCTTAGTGATTGCTTAAGTGCTTCACACTCGGCTGAACAGCTCCATCATGACACCAGAGGGCCCTGAACCGTGACAGGATACCAGCCAGCCTTGTTGCTATGGCGGGGGCGAAGTGGTTCCAGTTTAAACAGTGGTGTGCGGATTCTAAGGACTCTCAGATTGTCCCAGTGGGCTACAGCCTGGGCTTGAAGGTATCCTATGGGTCTGCAGGGGCAGGTTGGTGCAGCCACTGACATTTCCAGTAAAACAGGGCTTCACCGGTTGCTCCAGCAATCCCTCTGCCCATATTCTGCAGGGCTTTTGCCTGGCAAAAATAATTTGGCTTGAGTTTGTAAATAGTTTGGGATCTTGATTTTGGCAAATTTTTCCTTGCTGAGAAAGCTTCTCCTGGCTCCAGGACAGCTTGTGGAAGCTGGGCTGCTCCAAATGCTGTCACGGGGAGTTGCAAAGCTTCCTCTGAGCAATTTGGAAGGAGAGCCCCGTGGCTTGGGTGGGGCTTCTCACCACGGGGAGACTGGAGCCAAATCACTTGGAGAGCAGAAGATCTGCTCAGTTGGAACGTGCTACAGATCCAATCTGACACACAGGGTGATTACATCCAGCTCTGAAGGGAAGCTCAGAAGGGGATGATGTGGAGCTGCCAAGAAGGCCAATGGCCCCTGGGCTGTGCCAGCTCTGGGGTGGCAGCAGGGCCAGGGCAGTGCCTGTCCCTGTGCTGGCACTGCTGGGGCACCTCCAGTGCTGGGGGCAGCTCTTGGCTGCTCTTGACAAGAGAGACCTGGAGGGGCTGGAGCATGTCCAGGGCAGGGAACGGAGCTGGGAAGGGGCTGGAGCCCCAGGAGTGGCTGAGGGAGCTGGAAAGGGGCTCAGCCTGGAGCAAAGGAGGCTCAGGGGGGACCTTGTGGCTCTGCACAGCTCCCTGACAGGAGGGGACAGCCCGGGGGTGGGGGGGGGAATCGGGCTCTGCTCACAGGGAACAGGGACAGGAGGAGAGGGAATGGCCTCAGGGTAGGTCAGGGGAGGATCGGGTTAGATATTAGGAAAAATTAGGGAAAGGGTTGTCCAGCCCTGGCACAGACTGCCCAGGGAAGTGGTCCCCATTCCTAGGGGGATTTAAAAGCCCTGTGGATGTGGCACTTGGGGACATGGCTTAGTGTTGGTCGTGGCAGTGCTGGGGTAGCAGTTGCACTCAATGGTCTTGGAGCAGTTTTCCGTCATAAATGAATCTGCTGTTCTGTGGTTTGTGACAGAAGCACATCCTGGGGAAACCCCTGGCAATTGCGATGCGATTCCACAGCTCTTTATGAAAAGGACGTGCTGCGTGGGGAAGTGTCTGTGAGGGAGCAGAGGTGGTGGTGGTGGCAATACCTGCACAGCAGCAGGCGGGTGGCAGTAGGGTTTGCAGAGCAGCCAGGAGATGGAGCCCACATACAAGACACCACAGGTTCCAACCTCCTTTCCATGGGCAGGGACACCTTCCACTATCCCAGGGTGCTTCAAGCCCCATCCAACCTGGCCTTGAACACTCCCAAGAATGAGGCAGCCACAGCTGCTCTGGGCAACCTGTGCCAGAGCCTTACCACTCTCACAGGGAACAATTTCTTCCCAATATTCCATCTAACCCTGCCTCTGGCAGTGGGAAGCCGTTCCCCCTGGTCCTGTCCCTCCAGCCCTTGTCCAAAGTCCCTCTCCAACTTCCTTGTAAAGCCCCTTTTAGGTATGCAGCCTGATCTCACCTCTGCCAGTCCGTGTTGAATGCAGACCATCCGCCTGGTGTGGGGGTGCTCTAGTGAGGGGCAGCTCTGGGCATCCCCATGTTAGGAGGTTTGCAGGATGGCTCATCCCACCTCTCCATCTTCTCAAGGGCAAACAAAGACTAATGGCCTTTTCTTGTTGGTTTCAACACTCCTGACTGCCACATGCATCCAGTGACCCAAATGCAGTCTCCTTGCACAAGGGGCACACACTGGGTCATGAGTGGACTCATCTCACACATCTGGCCTGAGCAAAGGGACACATGTGCAGCTCTCATGACAAAATAGAGGGTCCTCTGCTGTGCGGTCACATCCCCCACTTGTGACAAGAGGGCTGGCTTTGGGGCAGACCTTGTTACAAAACTAATAGAAAAGGAGGAAGAGCACCATTCCCTGGAGCCCACATGTGGTTTGTGGCCTCAGCCTGCAGAGTTTGTGGCCCACCATGGCTGGAAGGTTCCCTGTTGCTGTCACCTCCATAAAATACACCCAGGGTTGCATTGGCCTGATTTTCTCTGCCTCTGCTCTGTGTGCAGAAGCACAGTCCTGGCTGTAGCTCTCACAAAAATCAAACTCCTCCTCCTTCTGAAAGGCTGGTTTGCTCACAACACAGACAAGGTGATGTGTCCTTCTGCTGTGACAAGCATGCAGGAAGAATTTGGGAGCTTCCATATCATTACCTCCTGGCTCAACAAGGCACCTTGAAATATGGAGACAGAAAATCATCCCTGACTTTGAGATCATCCTTCCTGAGGAAGGCTGTAGGTACCTCTTGCTGTGGTTGGGTACTCACCTGCCTTGTCTCTGGCTTTCACCAGTTGTTATTTTATATTTTCACAAGAAAACAGGATTTTCTTGGTCTGGGACATCTGCCCAGTGCTATCAGATGCTCTGCAGCAGAGCAGCAGGACCAGGATCCAGGACTGAAACTCCTCCAACCCCATTCCAGCTTCCCAAAGAGCTTCTCTCTTCACTGTGAGGATGTTCTGCACAGGAAGGTGGGAACAATGGGCCTATCCCCAGCACACGAGAGCCTGGATCCAGACCAGTTCAAGTATAAAACATCTCCTAGAGATTCCTGCTTCCCACAGCTCGCTCTGGGGAGGATTGCCCCAGCACATCCCGCCTGCCTGTGGGGCCCCCTGCTCATAATGCCCCTTTATAAGGCTTCACAAAGGCCTTCTTGGTTCATCTCCAGGCTGCTCCAAAAGGTTGCCAAGGCTGTCTTTGCAAACAATAAGGAGCCTGTGTTTGTAAGGCGGCTGCAGTCACAAATGCTTTTTTTGTGACCTGCAAATGAAAATAGCTCCTTCTTTCCCAGATCTTCTGCTGTGTCTTCAAGTCACCTCTGAAGGCTGGAGCAGTGTGGCGGCCATGGGGCTGCCAGGGGTGAGCAAGCTCCCTCCCTTTGCTGACATCCTTCCAGCTGAGTCCTGTCATGAGCTTTTTCTTGCTTGTGCAGTCCAAGAGGCTGGAAATGCCGTTCATGATGTAATTTTGAAAGTGATTAAGCAAGCTGATGGAAATCTGCTGGAATCCTTGGGATGTGGGTCTTCCCTAACCATGCCACCAGACCAGGCTGCTTAGTGCCAGGAGACATCCCAGTGAAAGGATCTCGGAGGGTGCTTGAGTACATCTCCCAGCTGAGGCCACAGCTGCACAGGCACATGGCACACTGCACTTCTGCTCCGAAAATTATTAAGTCACTGAGCTGTGGAAAATCAGTGCCACCAAAAGAATTTGGGGTGTCCAAGGTTCTGCAGTACTGGTAGGTATCAAAAGGGTCTTGCAAGGAAAGGATTTACTGTGCAAATGAATTTTAATTATATAAAATAAATTAAATATTTACTATGAAATTCTTTCCTGGGAGAGTGGTGAGGCCCTGGTACAGGCTACCCAGAGCAGCTGTGGCTGCCCTATCTCTGGAATTGTCCAAGGCCAGGCTGGATGGGGCTTGGAGCACCCAGGGCTAGTGGAAGGTGTCCCTGCCCATGGCAGGGGAATTGGAACTGGATAACCTTTAAATTCCCTTCCAACACAAACCATTCAATGATTCTATGATTTCCTGGGCTCAGCCTCCCAGAGGCTGGAAGAAAAAAGGTCTTATGAAAGTCACATCTCTTTCCAACTCAAGCACTTGTATGTGTGGCAAATTTGTAAAACTCAGCATTATTTAATTTTTTAAGCCCAAAGACACTTTTGAGGTGGCACAGGAGGGGACTTGAACTAGACTTAAAAACCCTCACACCACAGCCAGGCCACCTTAAGAGCACAGAGAGCCAGGGCAAAGCCTGCCCAGCCTCAGATTCTTCTCTAGCCCACAGCCTGCTCAGAGACTTTCTTCCGTCCCTAATCACTGCCCTGTTTTGAAGGTGGTTGTTAAAAAATATTAAAAACCTTCATGGAGGCAGGTAGCTGAGAACAGAGCTCAAAGCACTCAGGCATGTGTCCCTTGGAAGCGAAGGTCTACGTGTGCCCACCAAGGAGGTGAAACAAGTGGTCTGGGGCAGCAGCAGGCAGAAAAATGAGGGATATATGGCTGCATCAAGGAGCTGAAGGACATGGGAACAATTTGTGTGACTCAGCATGGTGTCAAGGCTAAGATAATGCCGGATGAGTGCAACCTATCTCAGGCATCCTCAGGATGGAGGGAGGAGAACACAGAGCAGTCCAGGCAGAGAGTTTGCAGCTCATGCACACAAAGCATGCTTGGGCTTCCCAGACTTCCAGGAGTCCAAATAAACCCCACAGCCTGAAGGTGACAGAGCAGAGAAATAAGCCTAACTACTCAAAAAGAATTTAAATAAAATAGTTGCAAGTTGGTTGCTATAGAACAAGATCCCATCAAAGGTTGTATAGAGGGATAGTTCTTCAGGACAAACCTGGTCCTCTGCTGTGCTCCTTCCCAGGATCCAGCTGCACTCTTCTCTTTCCCCAGGCATTCCTACATGGCCAGTGCATCAGCTCCATATTTTCAGCTCTCCAGATTGCAGATGGGCGTAGGAAGCTAGGAATATATAAGAGAACTTGTCTAGAATGGGTTGTATACATATACATTTTAAGGTGGTCCTGTAAAGCCTTCTACTATCTTGGCAGTGGGGAGGATGACAGAGAGGACAGACAGAGGGGAGACAGACTTCCTACAGATTCACAGCAAAGGCACAAGGTGCAATATGCAGGAAAAAGAAATCCAGCTGGACATAAGGAAGGACAAATGCACCATGAGGGTGACTGAAGAGAGGAAGAGGAACAGGTATTTTAGGAATCTGTATAATGAGGTGAAACCACTGATCAGTGGTTTCAAGGCAGGTGTATGAAGGCTTGACCAACCCTCATCAACACCTGTCTTGAATTGTTATTTGTACTGCATAGGTAGGAGTATTGGGTAAATGGTTGGACTCAATGATCTTAGAGCTCTTTTCCAACCTAAATGGTTCCACAGTTCTGAACCTGACCATATTATAACATATTTGATCACCAAACCAGCAGAAAAAAGCCTGACCAAGAAGCTTTGCAGCTTCTTGAAGCTACCTATGGCTGGATAAACACTTTATGTTAATTTGCTAAATTATACAACACCTCTAGATGATTTCCTCCCTGGTTGCAGAGGTCCTTCCCATCAGAGCCTCTTCTCCAGGCTGCCTTTGCCTTGTGGTCCATCAGAGGCCATTCCAGAGGACATCACCACAACCTCTGGTGCATTGGGAAATGTGGAGACAACAGATAGTCCCCCAACCCTGACGGATGAATCGTGCTGAGGGAATCCCAGCTCTGCAGCCAGAATGGCTTTCCTGGGAAAAGGGAAGAATTTCACCCTAGGGCTTTGAGGGAACAGTATTGAGGCTGCTCAGACACAGAAAAGGCATCACCAGGGGCAAGACAATGTACAGCTATCTGCATCAACTTCCTGCCAGCACATGAACTCATGTGGTGGATTTGTGATCAACCAAGGAAACCAAAACCTGAGTTTATCTGCTAAAGCCTGGGAGAGTGCAGAACTCCACTCTGCAGGCAGAGATCCAGGGATGTAAAAGTCATGAGCACATGTTGCTGCACACTCCTTTGACCAACACTTCTCAGCCTAGCGTGTGTTTTCCCTGTCTTGCTCTCTGAGCAACATCATCTATTAGTGATCCTAAATGGCTGAACACATGCTTGTCTCCTAGTGAATGACAAACAAAACCAGATGACCCATGAAGGTGGTGACATGCTCTGTGCAACACAGTTCAATGATAAAGAGATACTGTCATGGCAGGATGGATTGTCCTGCAATAAAAAAATCAGTCCCAGGAGTGATGGACTTGGCTTGCAGACTCAGCTCTTGAGCAACCCTGATATGGGCTTAAATATATCACTGCAAGAAACCATCAGGGCTGAGAAGAGACCAGAATCCACAATGGTTGTGCAGTGACTAAGCATTGTTCCCACCAGGTATTCATTAGCCTGGTGTGGTGAGTTCAGTGGCCTTCCTCGACTGGACAAGCTACTTCAACAAAGCTGTTGGGAGTAATTGCCTCCTTTCCTGGTAATATCAGGAGGATTTGGTGATGGAGACTGAACCCCTCCCTCCCTATAAAGTGCAGAGCCATGGTAGGAAGACTGGGTATGAGATGAAGTGCTTGGATATAGAATTTTTCTGCTGACAAGTCCTCCAGGGCTTAATTTATATATACTGTAAACTCATTTGCAATGGGAATATTCCCTCCAGACTCACAGCAAAGAGTTCTGGCATAGAAAAAAGCACTGAGGCACAGTAGCCCCTAGCTCACTGAGCTCAGATGTGCCATCAATCCATAACCATCTCTTAGGCTGATCTGGCACAGAGAACTCACAGAGAAATTGGAAAGATTTGTCTTCAGATTGTTGAATCCATATTTTTTACTCCATTACTTTGTTAATTTCAGTACCTGAGGATTGTGGAAGAAAAAGGAGAATCAGTGGATTTAGATTCCAGTCCTGCTTGCAGGACTTTCCTCTCTTTTCTCCAGGTTTATTGAGATAAGAATATTTTGCTCAGGATTCAAGATATGCCTTTGATGGACAGTCGGCAGAAGAGGGACTAGGGTGATGTGACTCCTGGGCCTAAATTTTGAGCCATCTCAGACCCAAGCTGGGAGGTCATAGCTGATCACACTGACTCAAAAAGTGCAGCTTTCCTTATCAGCCCTATGGCAGATAAGGATCTGCCCTTGATCTGCCCTTCAGAGTGGCATGACCCACATGTCCTTTGTGGTTATAACTTCAGATGCTGCTGTAGGACCAGATAATATTATTATTATTAATCACTGAATGGTTGGAAAGGACCATAAAGGTCATCTCGTCCCAACCCCTGCCATGGGCAGGGACACCTTCCACTATCCCAGGGTGCTCCAAACCCCACCCAGCCTGGCCTGGAACACTTCCAGGGATGGGGCAGCTACGGCCTCTTCAGGCAGTCTGTACCAGGGCCTCATCACCTTCACAGGGAAGAATTTCTTCCCAATAGCCCATCTAACCCTGTCCTCTGGCAGTGGGAAGCCATCCCCCCTTGTCCGGGCAATCCAGGTCCTTGTCCAAAGTCCCTCTCCAGTTCTCTTGGAGTCACTTTAGGCACCAGAAGAGGTAGTAAGATCTCCTTGAAGCCTTCTCCAAGCTGAACACCCCCAGCTCTCTCAGCCTTCTAATAATAACTTAGTTATTATATTTGCTCACTAATTACTAGTAAGAGATCAGGCTGTTCTCACAGAGAGAAACACCTCCTTCCATGGTAAGTATCTTCCTCCAGGGGAAAGTTACAACCATTTCCCTCCAAGATGATAATCTCCTCTACCCAGCTCACTAATGTGGAGGGCCTTTATTAATCCCCTGAAAATCTTAGCCCCTGACTCACAAATTCTTGCAGCTGTGTCCTAAATCTGGGCTCATCAAAGCCCTGACAGTCAGTGCAGCCCAGCTGGGAGATAGGATAAATATACCATCATTTCTATCACATGTCACAGCTCCCATAGCTGAGACTGAGAGATGCTGCTCAGAGAGGGGAAACGTGAGGAAAAATTGTTGCCTTAGGGAGATATGGGGAATTATTAAGGGAAAATAGCACAGGGTCCTGCTGGCATTGCCAGTCTGAACACAGGCACAGATAACAGCCCTATGCATGCTGGAGATAAATTCCATCTGTGGCTGCCTGGATGTGAGGCTGGATGTAGAACACAGATGTAAGGACAGGAGCCAGGAATTGTATCCTTTTAGCTGTGCAAGGACATCAGGCTAAACACAATGTGCAAGAACATTTCCAGTGAGATGCTATAGGAGGTTTCCCAGCATGTACCAGGAATGGTGTGGCCAGCAGCACTAGGGAAGTCATTCTTCCCCTGTACTTGGCATTGGTGAGGCTGCACCTTGAGTGCTGTGTCCAGCTCCGGGCCCCTCAGTTTGGGAAGGATGTTGAGATGCTTGAATGCATGCAGAGAAGAGCAACAAGGCTGTGGATGGGCCTGGAACACAAGCCCTATGAAGAGCAGCTGAGGGAGCTGGCGCTGTTTAGCCCAGAGAAAAGAAGGCTGAGAGGGGACCTTATCACTCTTTGCAACTACCTGAAAGGAGGTTGTAGCCAGGCAGGGGTTGGTCTCTTCCCCCAGTGCGACCAGTGACAGGTTGAGAGGTCTCAGCCTCAAGCTGTGCCAGGGGAAGTTTAGGCTAGCTATTACATAAAAATTCTTCACAGAAAGAGTGGTTTGGCATTGGAATGGGCTGCCCAGGGAGGTGGTAGAGTCACCATTGCTGAAGGTGTTTAAAAAAAGAAACACATTAAGAAGATTGCCAAGAGAAATAATTTTAAAAACCCAAATGCCAAGTCTTGTAGAAATTTTACATATTATAATTCCAAGTCTTGTATTAATCCTCCGCTGAGCTTCTGAAATTCCTGACTCCAGGGTAGGAGAGGGTTAAGAGAAAACTCTGAGCTCTCTGCCTGCATGGGATGCTCTCAAGGATGAGCTGAAATCTCCCTGAAAGGCATCCTACCCTTTTGACCAGACTCAAAAGAGAATGTCTCTCATCATTAAAGTCAATTCTTCCAGGATGGCAAGGAGGGGCATTTTCATGGCTGATTAGCTCTGTAGAACTCAGACCAATTCAGCTGTTATGGGCAGATATATTGTGCTCCTGCCTTGCAGTAACCAGCCTGTTTGCTGGAGTGGGAAATCGCTCGGAGCAGAAGCCACTGCACCAAAAATCCTGCACTGGGGGTTGAAAAATGACAAAGCTTCAAAGCCCTATTTCAAAGCCTGAAGTTTCTTCTTTGTTGTCCTGACAGTGTTTATGTGACAGATCACAGAATCATAAAATTACGGGATGGTTTGGGTTAGAAGGGACCTTAAAAATCATTCAGTTCCACCCCACTGCCACGGGCAGAGACACCTTCCACTATTCCAGGTTGCTCCAAGCCCAATGTCCAGCCTGGCCTTGGACACTGCCAGGGATGGGGCAGCCACAGCTTCTCTGGGCAACCTGTGCCAGGGCCTCACCATCCTTACAGTAAAGAACTTCTTCCTAGTATCTAGTATCTAATAATCTAGTCCTGGAAAAGCTACCTGTGGGTTTGATCCAGGCATTTGGTCAGAAACAGTGATGCCAGTGGGATGGACAAGTCCTCTGGATAATTACAGATGTGAGGGACAGAGAAGATACCTGGGAGCATCTGTGATTTCTGATTGCTGACAGAGCTCTGGGGATGCTGCCTGTGAATTTGCTCACATGTAGCTTTGTTTAACTCAGCAGTGAAGAAGCTGGAAAGCAGAGGACTTGACAGGCCAATTTCTATCCATCTGTAGGTTCTTAGTCCTGATTCTGTCACCCTGTAGTGGAGACAGGCCAAAGCGAGGCTGACCTGGACTGTTTGGGATGAACTATCCCAACCTGGCAGCCTGTGTACAGTGGCTCAGGGCAGCATACATGCAGCTCAGGGCACCCCAGGGGTGAGGTTCTCAAGACTCACATATTAGAAACAGGCCCTCTGATTTGCAGACCTACTGAGGAGCACCACTGGCATTGTGAAGGGATTTTCCAGTTCCTATCTTGAGCTTTCCCAAAAAGGTTTTGCATGGTCCCATCCCTTGAAGTGTTCAAGGGTAGGCAGGATGGGGCCCTGAGTAACCTGATCTAGTGAGTGGTATCCCTGCCCCCATGGAGGGGGGTTAAACCACATGTCCTTTAACTCCCTTCCAACCCAAACCATCCTGCGACTCCGTGATTCTAAGTGATTGTCACTCCTGCATCCGGTCATCTCCACTGACCTGGTTCAGTGGTTTCTCCACCCATCTGATGTCAGTTTCCTTCTGCAGACAAGAGCTGGCCAATGATCCATGAAATCCCATGGCTTCACCCCATATGAAGTCTCCACCACTGTCTCCTAAGTGGAGTTTGAGCTCATGTAACAGAACTCAGTCCTGGATGACAGAGGCTAGAACAAGTTCATTATCTCAATGTCTACAAAGAGAGTTCATTTCCCTGAGAGCACCTGGCTCCTGAGTCACCCTCAACCACCCTCCTGCCTTGCCTCTTCATCAGCCATCAGCACTTCCTAGGTAGACAGGTGACTTTTGTAGGATCGCCTCCCACAAGGCAAATCCTCTAAAAACAGACAGTGGAGCATTTAATCACCATCTTCACAATGATCCAAATGCAGGACCAGTTACCCTCTCTAGGCCTTTTTAATCCTTTTCCTCTAATCTGAGATACCAAGATGAGGAAAGTAACACCAGCAATCCCAATTCTTGGATTAGGTATTCCTTGGAGGCCTCTGCAACTTTTCTAGCCACCAGCCAGGAGTTTGTCATGCTCTGTGAGCTTGGACAGAAGAAGATGAAGATACTTTCACACCAGGAAAAAGAATGTAGAAATGAGAATGATATATTCGTGTCCCTCACAAAACAACTTCAGAAGAAATCACGACTCTGAGCAACCTGATCTAGTGAGGGGCATCCCTTCCCAGGGGTTTAGAAACTAGGTGATTTTTAAGGCCCCTTCCAAACAAAGCCATTTCATGATTCCATGAGATAACCCTTCTCCAGGGCAGGGGACTCCCTAAAATGGTGTCAGAAAGCACAGATCACAGCATGGTATCTGTAGGCAAATTAGGGAGTTTGGGGTGTTAAAGCTGTGGCAAATTATGCAGAAAATAGGTTTGCCTCTGGATATTTGCTGTAAAATACTTCCTCTTCACCTTTATTCTGACATTTTTATAAGACAATGTAAAAATGTTCATATTGAACAATACTGTTCTGTTTATTTAAGTAACAACTGAGCTTGCAGGCATTTCCTGGAGAAAACATGGTGAGGAGCTTTCATGTTTTAGCTGCTCATTAATCCTCCTGTGAATATCCTGGTTTGACACCATGGATATCGAGGCTGCTACATGATCACTGTTGAGACTATAATGTGATCACTTAGTGGTAGGTTGTTATTTCTTAGCACTTAATTATGGCAAGGCGCTTGTTGTGTGTCGTTAAAATTACTCCAGCATGAAAATCTACATTCTTTACCTCCCGCTTCCCACTCATAATTCCTCTCATCACAAGGGGAGTTATTTTCCCCTCATGCTCCTCACTTTTTACCTTGAGTTCTGTGTGCAGGTGAATCACCTATTCCTTGCTATTTTGCTCCAAAGGTAATCCATTCATTTCTGAGCAAACGGAGAGTGAAAAAGTAATAAAAGTAAAATGGGGCTCATTGTGAAAAAGAGACACTTCACATGGTCATGAGATTTCTGTGTGAGCCGAAGGGTTGAAAGGTGGCCTGAGGATCCGGGTTTTCTATGACACTTCTCCAAGAGCATGTTGGTACTCCTCCATTGCTGCTGAAATCGTCTTCCCCGCAGCAATGGCTCAAACACATTGTCCCTGACTCCATCCTTCCTTGGCCTCACACTCTGAGCCTGTACCAAGCAGAGCACCTTCTTGGCAGCTCTAACTCTGTTCCCCATAGAGCTGCAGCCTCTTGCAGCCCCCAGAATCTGACATTTTTACTGCTTTTTCTTTAAGTTGCTCCTCAGTCTTGCCCGTGAAATGCCCCCACAGTGCCTGGAAGGTCACCTCTTGCTGAAGTCTGCAAAAATCACAGCTCTTCAGTTCTATGCTCATCATTCCTCTCACTCTTTTTGCTTGGCTCCTCCATTGGCTAAATCCTTCCTGCTGCTCAGTTCTGAGCTTCCTGCAGAAGACATATTTTGCTTTGCTTGACATCCTACACACCAAACGTGATCTCAGCTGAGGCCCTGAAAATGCATCTGGTACGTGTATGAGGATGTCTGACACAAATGTTACAGGCTGGAGCCCCTCTGCTTGAGAGACAGAATGGGAGAGCTGGGGGTGTCCAGCCTGGAAAAGGGAAGGCTCTGGGGACACCTTTCATCATGTTTCAGCATCTAAAGGGACTGGAGGAGAGCCTCCTCTCTTATCCAGGAGAACTGGACAGGGACTTTGAACAAGGGATAGAGGGACAAGACAAGGGGGAATGGCTTCCCACTGCCAGAGGGCAGGGTTAGATGGGATACAGGGAAGAAATTCTTCCCTGTGAGGGTGGGCAGGCCCTGGCACAGGGTGCCCAGAGAAGCTGTGGCTGCCCCATCCCTGGCAGTGTCCAAGGCCAGGCTGGACAGGGACCGGATCACCCTGGTCTAGTGGAAGGTATCCCTGCACATGGCAGGAGGTTGGAATGAAATGTTTCTGGGATCCTATGAACTGCAGAAATCTACAGCTTTTCTTGAGCTGCTGTACAGGGATATCTGCATTGCAACCCTCTGGTGTGTACTCTCTCCTGGGTCTCTAAAGGCTTTCCTAACACAACAGTAACTGGATCTCACTCACTCACTCACTCACTCACTCACTCACTCACTCACTCACTCACTCACTCATCTGCAGACCAAAGCATGGCAGAATTTTGATTTCCTGTTTCAAAGACAAAATTTGCTTTGAATGTTTGTACCTATCTTTCTTACGGGCCCCCTTAGAAGTACTAAGGTTGCAATAAGGTCTGGAGCCTCCTCTTCTCCAGGCTGAACAATCCCAAGTCCCTCAGCTTTTCCCCATCGGAGAGGTGCCCCAGACTTCAGATCAGTTCTCTACTGACTACAGGAAAAACCACTGTGACTGCCTCAGAAGAAGACGTAATCACAGGATGGTTTGGAGTGAAAGGGCACTTAAAGACAACCTCATTCCAATCCCCTGTCATGAGCAGGGACACCTTCCACTAGACCAAGTTGCTTCAACCTACCCTTGAACACTCCCACGGATGAGGCAGCCACAGCTTCTCTGGACAACCTGTACTAGTGCCTTACCTCCCTCACAGGGAAGAATTTCTTCCTGAAATCTCATCTAAGCATCTTCCAGTTGCTGCCAGTTTCACAGGCCTACTGAGGTGAGTCCCACCTTTTGGGACAGAGGCATATCCATAAAATATCAAGTAACCTGGAGTCCATGCAGCACCTCTGGCCTGAAGCAAGGATGGGATTTGAGGGTCCAGAGAGGCCATCACTTACTCATGTGCTGGAGCACAGTTCAGCCAAGGAATGCATTTTCTTGGCTCTTCCTGACTGTTCAGGACTTAACCACAACAACTTCCTAATGTCAGTCACTGCACATTGTTAGCAAACGTGTTGCTCGTATCAGCAGCTGAGGCTGCCCCTTCAAGGTGGATATTATTCCATGTGCTTATTAGTATATTTATCTGCCAGTACCAAACACAAGCTGACTCACAGATTCCCAGATAATGCTTCTATCCAATGTTATTTCTAAAACACACAATCCTGTTTTAAAGATGCCCCTGGGGCTCATCTCATTGCGGAAAAGCCCGCTCTGTTTTCCATCTGCATTCTCAAACATAGCAGCAGCCAGTTTTGTGTGCTCAGGGTAGATCCTGAGTCTTAACAAGACAGTTCTGCTCTTTCTAAACTAGCATTTCTTGTTTTGGCAGGTGTCTCATCATCTCCCAATAGTTGTGAACCTGCACTTGCAGTTGTGCTGAATTGGGGGTGTTTTTTTCCCCATTCCTTTGCCTCCCACCTTTTCTCCTCGTCTGTCTTTCCTCAGACTGGACACTCACACAATCATGCTGAGGAGAGCTCAAAGTAGTGGAAGAAATATCAAAAAACTTTTCTATATTTATTTCATCAATCACAACCTTTTACATTTAAGCCACACTTATTTAAACTGGAAAAATAAAGTGAAATCCAGCCCCCCAGACCTTTCTGGATTATAATGAAAAACTGTTTCCTCCCAAGGGATTCCACAGCAATCTCCTTCTTGAGCCAAATGTTCTGCTTCCTTGAACAGCCACACAAATTGCAGAGGCCATCACCCCAGATTGTGCCACAGAGCCGAGCTTTTCCAGCACAACCTGGGAGCCCAGAGATGTGAGACCCTCTGGGACTGTGAATGGAGTAGGAGTACAGTCTGCACCCCAGGCAACAGGATGGAACCAAAATGCAGGAAGACAGCCTCCATGAGTTAATGGTCCCTTCTCGCCTCTGACTCCATTACTTGCCATAAATCCTACACAAACCAGTTGTAAGGTAGCATCTGTTTCCTACTCTGTTCACTTCTCTCTCCCTTTCCTCATGACCCCTTTGCCCTCACACCCAGATTTTGCAATGACTCACCCAGTGGGGCAAAGGCTGCTGCAGGTCTGCTCCCAGCAGTTTATTCCTCCTCTCTCTGTGCCACCCAAAAACCATACCCTGGTGGTACTCCTCCTGATGGAGTTACAACGTCTCTACCAAGGGAGGAACGAACGTGCTTCCAGGTTCTTTCACTCCTAAAATTGGTTTAATCCCCTGTTAAGCCCTCTAATATATAGGCATCTGCAGCGGTACTGCAGTTAAGTTGCATGAACCTGTTAATCTTGATTTAGTGCTCAGAGGTGTTGACTAGTCATTTATCTTCAAGCCCCATATATTTCTCCAAGGTGGTTTGAGCTGCTTGGTGGAAGGGGAGAGGGTTGGACCAGGAGACTTCTTCCAACGTCAGTTCTTCTGTGATTCCACAGTTCTGCTTTCTTCACCCATAAGAATTCACCCCTGTATTTGTGTGTTCTCTGTATGTCCATCCCCCTCTTTTAGGCATTTCCTACCCTCCAGTGCTATTCATGCAACCTCTAGCAAAATACCTGCTTCGATGCTATTATTATCCTGGGCTCTATTACCCAAATTACACTTTGCCTAACTATTTTGGAGAGGTGTTTGGAGAACTGGTTTCAATATAAAATCAGTAACTCCTTACTGGTTTGGCCTGTCACGATAGGAGGAAGAAAAATGTGTTGATATAATCTAAAACCCAAGTTCCTTGTGTGCTGTTTAAACAGGCCACAGACCAGCCCATGGGGAAGTTTCACTCTTCTTCAGTTGCAGGCACCAGTTTAACTGCACATCCATTTCTTCCCACAGAAGTCAGCCAGACCAGTCCTTCTCTTAATGACGAGTCCATGGATAAAAGTTTGGATAAAGTGTAGTTTCATAAACTTTCTATAAATTTTAGCCTCTGTATCTCAGAGATTACATGGCTGAGGAAACTAATTTAGCCCAAGGTGGCTGAAAAACAGGGTTTGCATATGTGCTGCCAACACAGTCCCCAGGCAGTTATTAAGTTGATTTAAACCAGCATAACTTCACCCAGGGAAGCCAGCAGCCTGCCCAGGTCATTCTTAGTGCTGAGTGCTGCTGCTCCAGTACTAATGTTATTCGCAGAATCATAGAATCACAGAATGGTTTAGATTGGAAGGGCCCTTGAAGAACATATCATTCCAGCCCTGCCATGGGCAGGGACACCTTCCACTGTCCCAGGGTGCTCCAAGCCGTGTCCAGCCTGGCCGTGGGCACTGCCAGGGATCCAGGGGCAGCCACAGCTTTTGTGGGCAATTGCTTCCTAATGTCCAATCTAACCGGCTCTCTGCTGGTGGGAATCTGTTCCCCTTTTTCTGCCACTCCAGGCTGTTCTTCCAAGCCCAACTCCAGCTGTCTTGAAGCCCCTTCATTCACAGAATATTTGGAATTGGTCAGGTTGGAAGCAACCACAGTGGGTCATCTGGTCCAACTTCCCTGCTCAGAAAGAGTCATCCTAGAGCACGTGGCACAGGATTGCATCCAGTTGGTTCTTCAATATCTCCAGGCACTAGAAGTGCCTCAAAGGTGTCCCTGGAGCTTTCTCATCTGCAGGCAGAACAAACCCAACTCTCACAGCCTGTCTCCAGAGCAGAGGTGAACTATTACACTATGAAAAAGGAGCAGCTCTCCTATAGCTGATGGTATTCAGCTGGTATGAAGCTGGAGCTCCCTCCAAGGTCTTCCAAGGCTGGGCAAGCAATGCTCCAGATCCTAGAGCTTTATGGTACTGCTGTGCTGTGCAGTTTGCAAGACATTTCAAGCATGAGATACAAGAAATGCAAGACAACATAATTTAACACACAATTCCCATTCCTCAGCCATGAACATACAGATTCCGTGCACTTCTGCTACAACAGCCTCTAGTGCAAATCTGGCTGTGAGCAAGCAAGGTGCAGGAAACTTCAGGGGGTTTTCCTACACCACTGAGGGGGTTGTAGGAAAAACAATAAGCTTTGAGAAGCAATGTGCTACTGATGGAGTAGAGCCCAAATGTTACATTCAGGCATTTCTGTTCTTGTAAATGTTGGGATGAGGGTATTTGTGCTTTCATAGAATAATAGAGTCATTAAGATTGGAAAAGTGCTCCAAGACCATTGAGTCCAACTGCTACCCCAGCAGTGCCAGGGCCACCTCTAACCCATGTCCCCAAGTGCCACATCCACACATCTTTTAAATCCCTCCAGTGATGGACACTCTGCCTGTGCTGCCTGTGCTAGGGCTGGATAATTTCCATGAAGAAATTTCTCCTAATATCCAACCTGAACCTCCTCTGGCACAACGGGAGGTCACTTTTTCTTGTCCTGTCACTTGTTATTTGGGAGAGGAGCCCAACCCCCACCTGGCTGCACCCTCCTGTCAGGGAGTTGCAGAGAGCCAGAAGGACCCACCTGAGCCTCCTTTTGCCCAGGCTGAGCACCTCCAGGTCCCTCAGCTGTTCCATATCAGCCATGCTCCAGACCCTTCCCCAGCTCTCTTCCCTTTTCTGGACACGCTTTCAGAGTCTGTAACTTTTTGATGGTCTCTCTCTTCTCCAGCATGAAGTCATGTTTCCAATAGCTCCATCTAGTCCTGCATGGGAGCTAATGGAGAGCTGGTAGACCAGCAACACAGCCCAGCACTGAAAGGCCAGCCTGAGCTCTGTGGAGCTGGAGATGTGGAGCCCTGAGGCTGTTTTTGTCAGGAACACTGAGGAGACAACCACAGAAAAGACTTTGCACTGACTGGCTTTTTACCAGTGTGTTTTCAGGTACAGCCATGTCAGGAGTTTTGTAGCTTCAGCCAAGAGGCAGGCGCCCAAGCAACCTAAGCCAGTCCTGCTTCCTCCCCTGGCAAGCAGTAGGTGTACATTCCAGCAGAGATTTTTGACAGGGAGTCACCAAAACAGCCGTGGAGCCCAAGGTTGGTGTCTCCTTCCACTGCTGTTTCCCTGGCTGTAGCCAGGGAAGGTGGTTACAGCGTCAAGCAGCTGAGAAAATGGAGCTTAGTATCTTCTCCCAGAGAGCGAATACCATTCTGACATCTTTCCCAAGAGCTGAAAGGAAGCAACTTGGTATGTGAGCCAGAGGAGAGAGAGAGAGAATTGGTAGTGGAATTGCACCCAGCAGAGGCTGGGTATTGCACAGGGTCTGTCTGTGCAGCAGCCAGAAACACACCTGCATCTCTGTAGCGGTGTTCTGATCTCCGCATGGTCCCTCTGATTGGGCCATGCCAGTTCCCAGAAAGTAACAAACGCCACGGGAACGGCGGTACCGGGAGCTGACTGGGGAAGGTGTTTCCAGCCCAGATATGTGAGTCAGCCAGTGCTCGGCTGCACGTCAAGGGCAGCAATCACGTTTCCTTGTAGCTGCGTCAGTGAGGGCTGGGCAGCACTGCCCAACTCGCAATAGAAAGGGCTGAGGCAAGGAAGTGTTGTGCTTCTGGAGCCTCTGTAAATGAGTTGGGGAAGAGGAGAGAAAGGAGAGGCACGAATGCAATAGCATCTCCTTCCCTTCCTCCTCTTTCTCATCAGCAAATCTCTCCAGGGGAGGTGAAACCTCCTCAAACATATGTGGCACCATCTGCTTGCCTGTCTGCACCCTTGGGATGGTGTCAGCGGGGTGAGTCTTGCACCCATCAAGGGGCTCTTGCTCTACCAAACCACCATGGGCAGCAGGTGCTCCCCCAGACCCGACATCAGAGCAGGCAGTAGCTGAGATCAGACATAGCAGAGATGCTTCTCCGTGAGAAATGCAGAACATATAGTGTGGCCCTGAACAATGTGCAGCCTGTCTTCACTGTTTTGTTTGGGGTTTGGCTTTGAATACACAAAACTGTCTTACCTCCCTTTTCTCCTCCCAAGAACACCCTGAATAATGCCGGCAGCGCCTCTCTTTTCAACCCCTTCCCTCAGCTGAATGTGGGGAGGGTCACATTATCCCGGGCTACAGCGGTGACTCTGAATGCCTTTCATTCTCCTCTTGCTGGGCTCCGTGGTGGAAGGAAGGAGGGAGACAGAGCTATTTATACAGCATCCAGGCTCTCCCCAGACGGCATCTGACTTGCTATTGTTGGTCAACGATCTTTCAATTACTTGCTACACTTGGGACTTTGCTCCATGCTTGAAAAAAAGGCTGATGTAGTTAACATGCTCCTTCCAGAGAGCAGGCTGGAACTAGGATGACTTGTCTATGCAAAAGAGTTGCTTGCAAACACAGCCTTTCTTTTTATAAATATCATGGTTTGAGCAAGTAGTTGACTTCTTTCCTGCAGCAAATTTACTATTCTGTGTTAGTTTTCAAAAAATATCTGTCAGAGATGGCTCACTGCAATTATTTTTCCATTCCCAAGACATGCAAATTACTTACTTTTGACCTTTTTTTTTTCTTCTTCTCTTTGTTTGTTCTTTATACAATACTTTGATATTCGTTGTTAAGCTGGAGCTTATCTCAAAATAGGCCAGGACTCTGGAGGAGTGGTTTTACAGAGATTATGGCTCTGGGCTGGGAGTCACACTTCCCAGGTCTGGCTGTAACTTTAGTACCTGGTCTATAGAAATCAACATTTTCCCAAACAGATACTTTGGTTTCATAGTTGCCCAGCTTGAGGCCATCTGATGCTGCTCTTCAGAGCCCGCACATCTTCCCCCTAAAATCGGATGGAGAGAAATGGGTCAAATCTTTCCACGAAACTCTTTCAAGACATGACCTCAAAATAGAAAATCTACAAGAAAGAGACAGAGCAGATACACTGCAAGTAACTTGGCCACTGAGATGCTTTTTGCTGACCCTGGATAGATCCAGCAGCCTTCCTGATGCTACATATGATCTTTAATGTCCCTTCCAACTTAAAACATTCTATGATCCTATGACATATTGTTTATTTTGAATTACATAGAAAACCAACCCCCAAACTTTTGTAATCATTAGAGCTCTTCCAGGGCCCTGTACATAACCCAAGTCCACATGAAGTTTTCACAGTCTCACCAACCACCGTGTCCACAACAGCTTTGGAGGAGTGCACTGTTCTTAATTTTCTCTCCCAATTTCTGTGCTTCAATAAAACTTTATTACTAGTTTTTCCCTATCCTAAAAATCTAAAGCAACTGTGCAGATGT
Organism: Rhipidura dahli; assembly: GCA_013399225.1. Lineage (NCBI taxonomy): Eukaryota > Metazoa > Chordata > Aves > Passeriformes > Rhipiduridae > Rhipidura > Rhipidura dahli. The sequence goes on along the minus strand of VXAC01008358.1, from coordinate 200,061 downwards.
AGTTATTTTTCTGCTATTCATCATTATTGTGCCTGCAAATCTCTCAGACCTTTGCTCCTGGCAGCCCTTGAGTTACTATATTTCTTCCCTTATTAAGCACTTTTTCAAAGGACCTTTGGCCACCCACATCTAAATAAAGGAAAAAGAGAGATCAAACTAGACCTCTGACAAACTCTGGGTTTATACCTAAATGTGCTAAAAATTGTATTTGTGTTATCAAACATACTCATAGCAACATTTCCAGTTGGGTGGGTAGAAAACAGAGGCTTTCTGTGCTTACTCCTGCTGTTCTGACATTTGTATCAGCTTGGGAACTTGGGTGGAAAAGCTCTTTGTTATGAGGGGGATTTGTGCCAGTGTGAGGTCTGGAACAGGACTGAGGGAACCAAAACAAAATCGGGGTGAGTTGTTTGCAGGAAATATGGAGGAAAAAAAAAAAAAAAAAAGAAACAAGTCCTTCAAAGGATCCAGTGAATGTTTTGAAGGAAGACTTGGGGCTGTTCAGCCTGGAGAAGAGAAGGCTCCAGGGAGACCTTGGAGCACCTTCCAGTGCCCAAAGGGGCTACCAGAGAGCTGGAGAGAAACCTTGAACAAGAGCCTGGAAAGACAGGACAGGGGGGAATGTCTGCGCCACTGTCAGAAGGCAAGTTAGAGTAGATATTAGCAAAAATTCTTCCCTGTGAGGGTGGTGAAGCCCTGGTACAGGTTGCCCAGAGAAGCTTTGGCTGCCCCATCCCTGTGAGTGTTCCAGATCAGGTTGGACAGGGCTTGGAGCAACCTGGTCTAGGGGCCCCACCCATGGAAGGGGGTGGAACAAGATGGTCTTTAAGGTCCCTTTTGACCTAAGCCATTCTGGGATTCTGTGATAAGACCACATGGCAGTTTTTACATGAAGAGTCGTCTCACTCACCCCCATAGGCAGCAAACAAGCATCTCGAGTGAATGTATTTTGGTCTGGGCATGATCATGTCCGGATTCAGACTTCACCGGGGCTGCAGAGGCGAAGCACCAAAGAAAGAGGAGTTTTGGGGAAAGTGGAAGGACCTTCAACAGAAGAGACAGGATGCAAGGTGCTGAGAATTTGGGAATGTGGGCAGAGGATGTAATGGGTGGAAACAGCAGGCTGGGTGTGGAGTAGAAAAACTGGCAATGCTAGGTTACAAGATAATTGTAAAGAGTTGATTCCAGGCCCTTGGCTAGGGAGTTATTTCTGAAATTCAGGACTCCTGTGAGCTCATCTCAACAGAAGATAAAAAGCCTGCACAATGCAGTATTATGGTTATGGTTTTGTGTGATTTTTGACCCCTGATATCACCATGACTTGATCCATTTTGATAAACATACCATTGAACCAGCCTCCTAGGGCAGATCCACTGTTTACATGTCTGTGATGCCCAGCTCTGACATGACTCAGCCATCAGCAATGATGTTCTGACCTTATTAATATCAATGTGAATCTTCTTAATGTGGACATAATTTCACCCCAGAGGCCAATTCATTAATTAGCATGTCCAGCTATCCTGTCATTGGGCATATGAAGTGGGTAGTAACTTGGCTTATATACTGAGCAAATATGTGCTGAGTAAATATGGATTCAACGGCACATATAATGACAACAGATGGGGCCATAAAAGTTTGGCAGCAAGAGTGAACAGAGGTGAGTGTAACTCCTCATTCCAGACCAAATTCAGCGCTGGTGGTACTTGCTTGTTGTACCTACTTTTTTATACTTGTCTAAAATCAATGTCCATGGAAACACTTGTTGAATTGGTTATTTCACACGCTGCATAAAGTTGCGTGAGTCATAGAATATCATGGAATATGTAGTAGCCTGAGTGGGAAAGGACCCATAAGGATCATTGAGTCCAACCCCTCGCTCTGCACAGGACACCCCAACAATCCCACTCTGTACCTGAGAGTGTTGTCCAAACGTTCTTGGAGCTTTGGCAGCTTTGGGGCCACGACAAACCCTGGGGAGCCTGTTCAGTGTCTGACCATCCTCTGGGGGAAGAATCTTTTCCTAATATTCACTTAAACCTTCCATGACACTGCTTCAGCCATTCCTTTAGGTCCTGTCCCTGGTCACCAGAGAGCAGAGATCAGTCACTGAAGTGTTGCTCTGATGCTGTTATGTTTTTAGCTATGATACACAGGGCTTTTCTGTCCGTCAAGGTAATCCCCTCCCTATGTGTAGTTTGCAAAAACACCATTGTCCTGCTATGCCTGTTGCCCGGAAAGGGTGTTTTAACCATTCTAGTACATCTATTATGAAATAATTTTGCATGTTAAAATGAAACAGATTAAAGTTAATTTAACAATAATTATTTCCCACAGCTAATATTTGATGCAGACAGTGCCAAGGAGGGCACACTGTGACCACTGACAAGGTTAGGAAAGGATCTCTTCTCCTGCAGAACACTTACAGATGTTACTCTTCTCCCAAGTATTTGAGATTGGCCACAGGCAGCTGACGAGTGCTCTGTTAGCTGGGCTGTTGGTTTACTGTGATGTCAGAACTCTCCTCCTGTTCTCATTCACTGGATGATCCTTTTTAACTCCTTTTTTAAGAGATTTAAAGTTTGCTTGATAAAAAACAACCGTCAACCACTGCTGCACAGATCTAATAATTCCAGTTATCTGTTAGAAAACCTTTTGATTCCAATTGCAAAAACCTTTTGAATTGCTAATTTCACAGGTTGCCCAGGGAAGATGAGGCTTCCCTATCCCTGGAAGCATTTAAGGCCAGGTTGGACAGGACTTGGAGGAATCTGCTCTACTGGGTGGTGTCCCTGCCTCTGGCAGGGCATTAAAGTGAGACGAGCTTTGAGGTCCCTTCCAACCCAAACCATTTTGTGATTTTGTGATTCTGTGACTTTTAAGGAACTGCTGTTGGGAAAAGGGTGGGGAGAGATCTAAGGATGGATGGCATCTTGTGCTTTATCCACCTAGCTGGATAAAAACCCACATAAACTCTTGAGCACAGAAGCAGTTCGCCAAATCTGACGCTGATGAAGAGAAATTCAGCTGATGTCTAGGATGGGAACAATTTCTCCAAGTTTATTTGCACTCATAAACAATGTTTTTACTTTCTGTCTTTTGTGCAACAGTGAGCTGTGTTTGGCAAGAAAGGGGGGAGCAGATGTTGTGAAAATATAAGTTTTGTTATCACTGATAATTGCAAGTGAACACAAACAGATGTGAGGAGAGACAAAGCAGAGGGTGGGGGTAATATTTGACAGTAGATGCCAACCCCAGCCCTGAGCTGGCTATATCTGGGTAATCCATGTGGTGTTTTAGAGCCATGCCAGAAATGCTTCCACTGGTTGGAACCATTGGCATCACTTGGCGGGAGCAATTTGTGCTGGCACCTGTGTGACTGTGCTGGGTTTGGGTGACAAAGCTTTGACACAGGGGTGACTCCTGTTAGGAGGTGCTGGAGCTTCCCTCCATGTCTGATGGAGCCATGGAGGACATGGGGGTGCAGAGATCTACCTGCAGCTCATTCAGAGCATGAGGATGTCTGAATGAGGCTGTGACCCCATGGGAAGCCCATGCTGGAACAGGGGGAGGGTGTGAGAAGTCCAACCCCTAAGGAGAATGGAGCGTCAGGGACAATGTGTGCTGGACTGACAACAGCCCCATTCCCTGTCACCCTGCACCACTTTGAATGAAGGGGTAGAGAATCAGGAGGGAAAGTGAACCTGGGAAGAAAGGAGGGGTGGGGGAAAAGTGATTTAAGATTTGGGCTTATTTCTCATTGCCCTGCTCTGATTTGATTGGTAATAAATGAAAATGATTTCCTCAATCTCTTTTGCTCATGACAGTAAGTGGTGAGTGATCTCTCTCTGCCCTTATCCCAACAACGAGCCTTTCATGGTATTTTCTCTCCCTGCCCAGCTGAGGAGGTGAGTGAGAGCAGTTTTGGGAGACACCCGCTGTCCAGCCAGGGTCCCCCCACCAACGGGACAATCCAGAGAGCAGTGCCATGCACTGCCTGTATCCTGAGCTGGCTGATCCTCAGAACCAGACTGGCTTTTCAGGCAGCACCTTGGGAAATGACTGGGTATCTGATTCCACAGATTCAGGGCATGCTGGCAGTTCTCTGTGTCCCGGGAATATTGATGTATGTAGAAACAGCCTCTCTGTGCCTTCATTTCTGTGTAGCCTACAAGGGATTTGCAACCTATTTCTCATCACTCACACCTTTTTGGTTTTATGTTGCCTTTGAATACCAGGTCAGCCCATAACAGCAGTTCTAAACCAAATCCAAAGTTTCATCCTCCTTCTTAAGGCCTCAAGCAGAAAAGGAAAAATCTCTGAGCAATGGTTTTGTTAGAGATAATTGACTGACAAGAAAAAAACAACCAGTCTTTAGATTTTTTTCTCTCCTATCTGCTCAACACACTTCATTATCCCAGCAACTCACACAGGAATCACTAAGACTCCCACTGAGAACCTCCCTCAGACAGGTAACTAACATTTGAATTTCTAAACACAAATGAACTATTTAAATACGGTGAGTTGGCTATTTCCACCCAGTCTGCTGTCTTTGCATTGCTGCACCTAAACCCTGGTGACCCTTTTAGAGGGAAAAATGTGAATAGGATCTTCTTCTGTTTTATTTCTTTTAGTCATAACTTCTCAACTGTTGACATCTTTCCTCACTCAAAACTATTTCTATAAGTCCAGACACAATCATATTGCTGGAGACAGACCAAACAGTTACCCAAGAACTCCAAATGCTGTCAACTTTCTCACACCTTTTTTACTCTGTTGAAAATGAAAGGTCTGAAATTTTCACCCTTCCTGCTGCAAAGGACATTGTTGCTGTGTGTCCAGCAGAGTTTGCTGCTTTGCCCACAAATTCAGAAGAGGATGTCTTTTAAATTCTTTAGTCTTCCTTGCTGAGGCCTTTCCTGTTACAATTAAGGCCCAGAAATCCTTGGAGATCATTAGCTTGTTTTCCAGGGTAGGAAAACAGTAGGTTCAGATCCTCTTTTTTTTGCTTACACAATTAGAATAATAAAATCACACAGTGGTTTGAGTTAGAAAGGACCTTAAAGCTGATCTCATTCCACCCCCTGCCACAGGCAGGGACACCTTCCACTGTCCCAGGTTGCTCCAAACCCTGTCCAACCTGGCCTTGGGCACTGCCAGAGATGGGGCAGCCGCAGGCTCTCTGGGCACCTTGAGCCAGGGCCTTACATGCTTACAGGGAATAATCTCTTCCCATATTGCTTCCTGGGTTGCTCAGAGCCCCATTCAGCCTCACCTTGAACATTTCCTTTTCCCTCCCCACACCCCAGGCCCACAGTGCCTGGGAGATCGGGGGCATTCCCGAGGTAGAGGGGACACAACCCCACCTCTGAGGGGACCTTTTCGGGCTCACCTGTGGTACGGTGACATCCCCAGGATGCTGGTGGAACAGACCCCCAGCCTTTCCGTAGTCCATGGGGGGCAGCGGAGCCCAGCACGGGGCAGTGCCCGTCCCTGTGCTGGCACTGCTGGGGCACGGCCAGCGCTGCGGGCAGCTCCGGCCCCGCAATTCAGGACAGACATTAAAGGGCTGAAGTGTGCCCAGGGAAGGGAACTGGGAAGGATCTGAAGCGCCAGGAGCGGCTGAGGTGGCTGGGAAAGGGAGCAAAGGAGGCTCAGGGGGGACCTTGTGGCTCTGCACAGCTCCCTGACAGGAGGGGGCAGCCGGGGGGGGGTCGGGCTCTGCTCGCAGGGAACAGGGACAGGAGGAGAGGGAACGGCCTCAGGCTGGGCCAGGGGAGGCTCAGCCAGGACATCAGAAGGAATTTCTCCATGGAAAGGGTTGTCAGGCATTGGAAGGGGCTGCTCAGGGAGGTGGTGCAGTCTCCATCCCTGGAGGTGTCCAGGGAATGCCTGGATGTGGCACTCAGCGCTCTGGGCTGTTTGACAAGGTAGGTGGGTGGGGTGGGGTCACAGGCTGGCCTTGGTGATCCTGGAGGTCTTTTCCAACACCAACAATTTGGTGATTCTGTTACTGCCATTAGCCTTCCTTTAAGTGGGGGCAGTGCTTGTGCTGTATCTGTGCCAGCTGCTGCTTTCTCACCTGTAATATTTAACTAATGGAGAGCAGTAAAGGGGCTTTCATTTTACAGCTCAATTTTAAATCGATGAATTTCCTGGGAAATGCCATTTTGTGGTTTGGGAATTGCCGTGTGCTTTAAATGCTGCTTGTTAAACGGACTGAGATGAGAAACTCACCCCTAAGTGAAGAGCTCTGCAGCTGTAGGACCTAACCAAGACTTGCTTCCACTCTTTCTGAACGAGGGATTGTAATCAGTGCAACCATCCTGTGACTCTGCGATCGCCGATCCGCCCCCTCCCCGCCGCCATGGCCGCGGGGTGACGTCACTAACCCCGCCCCCCAGTTCCCCCCCCTCCACTCGCGGCCACCGTAGCGGGCTCGGCGGAGGCCTCGCGGCGGCCGATGGTCCGCGTTGTGCCGCCGCCCCCCGCCCGCCCCGCTCCGACCCGGCAGCGGCCGCAGATGGCGCGGCGGGGACCGGGCAGGCGGGGCGGNGGGGATGAAAGGTTGGTTCAAGGGTGAGGGTCTGGTTGGAGTGCGGAGTTGGTTCGCTGTACGGGGGCCAGGCTGGTGGGGGGTGCGGCGGGGAATGTGTGGCAGCCACATCAGGGGGGGGGGTGAGAGACGGGGCAAGGGAGGAAGGACGGGACGCAGCAGTGGGTCGGTGGCCCGGGTCAGGTTGCCCAAAGGAGCACTTGACGGAAATAGGGCGATGGGTCCGAGAAGCAGGTTTGGGCACTCAAACGGGATGGGAGGCTGAGGGGGGTCCAGGGATGAGTGAGGGCAGTGGGGTTGTGGTGCGAGGGGAAGGACCGGGTGACAGTAAAGGTGAGGGGCGGGGCCAGGTGAGGTTAAAGGTGGGCAGCAGATAAAGGTGACAGTAAAGGTGAGTGGCAGGTCAAGGGGACGGTGAGGGACACTCAGGTGATGATAAAGATGAGAGGCAGGTCCAGCTGACAGTAAGGATGGGAGATAGGAGCATGTTGAGGGGACAGTAGGGTCTGGTACCCTGGCTGAGTCTGAGGGAAAATGAGGGTGTGGAGGTGGGATGTGGATGTAGAGGGATGGGCAGGAGCCATGCAGGGAGACAAAAGGTATTTGGATGCAGAGGGAGAGGTGGATGTGCAGAGACATCCAGAGGGGTGACAGCAGCATGGGGTGATGGGGTCACGGTGTGAGAGGTCCACAGAAGAGGTGAGTGGTTGGAGCTTCCTGGGGGAGGGCTGGGAGCAATGGGATGTGGATGCTGAGTGGCCCAGATGGTGAATACAGGATGTTTGTAATGCAGAAAGGCACCTCTTAGGGGGTTGAACTTTTGGTGTTGGTTGGCTGGGGTTGCAGAGGGGTCACTGGCAATTGGTTGTGACTCTAGGAGGCTGTGTAGGAGCATGGATGTGATGTGGTTGTAGGGCACTGGATCAGTGGGGGTCTGGATGTGATGGATTGCTGAGCCAGGAAAATGTTTGGTTTAAGTTTTAGTAGGTCTGGACAGAAAGTAAGGCTGGAGGGGAGTGGGTAGGGGGATATTTTTTTGGCATCAGGGTTAGGTTTGGGGACTGTATAGATAGACGTCTGAGGATGGTGGGTGAATGGGGGCAGGCTTTGTGTGTGGATGTGGCTGGAGGAGCAGGTGCACAGAAGAGGACACTGTGGGTGTGGGGCCAGTTCCTGGGCGGAGAGAAGGGCTAATGTGGAGCTGGGAGTAGATCAGAGAACAGGTTGGAGGAGAAGGGTGTGCAAGTGGGCGTTAGGGCTGGGTGGAGACTCTGGAGGAGTTTGGGGGGGTTAAGGAAGTTCCTCTTGGCAGATCAGCGGGTGCTGGTTTTGGTTAAAGGTTGTTTCAGGAAAGGTGTGTGCAGGGGAGAGAAGCACTATCCTTATGGGGGTAGCTGGTATTTGGGAGGCTCATCTTTTGGAACTTTAATGCTGCTGGCTCTTGGTGAGGGACTGGGAATAGCAGCCTGGTGGAAAGAAGCTCCTGGGCTTTTGGGGAGACAAGACTGGGCAGCGGGAGGAGATTGAATGGGATGGAGGGTATTGGGAGAGTCCTGCTGCTTCAGAAGAAATTTTTTTTCAGGAAAAAAGGGCTAAAGGGGGGCTCTGGGCACAGGGATGGAACCCCCCAGGCTCTGTGCTGGTCCAGGCCATGTGGAAACGTGCATGTGTGGGAATGAGGAGTGTCTGCACAGGACAGTGATTTTTGGGCTCCATGATGATGGAAAGTGCATTTCTGCACTGCTGGGGCCAGTTCTTTTAGTGTTGGGTTTCTTGGTTGGATTGTGTATCTGAAGTACCACAGGATGACAAAATGGAAATCTTCATGGGAATAGGTTGGGAATGCTCCCTGGCTTCTCTGTTACGGCAAAAGTTTCTCTAAGATGGTTACCTGCCTTGGATTCATCAGCTGTTGCAGTGACGGAGCCAGTGTGTGTGTCTGCATGCATTAGGTGAATTCCCTGGGAAGGGCTGATTTCTGGAAAAGAAGGAAATGAGAAAAGGGGACTATCCTTGGCAGTGACGGCTTTCTTGGGGAGCTACTGAAAGTACCAAGCACCCCTTGATGACAAAATCCCTGTGGATTTGGGAGAAGGGTAACTGTATAACCTGAAGTCATGGAAGAAAAATACTTTAATTTTTTAATTCCTGTTTATTGACAGTCTGTCGATGAGTGTGTGTTGCAGACAGTTTGCAGGGGGTTTTGTATGGAAACGATTTCAGGCTAGGCAAGCCCTGGAAGTCCAAACCTGCCTTTTCATGTCTTTTTGCCACTGTCATGTTAAGAATTTTCTTTCAGCTGGGAGAGAGCTTTATGGAATAGCCTCATACTTATTGCTTTCTTAGAGAAACTTAGGTTTTTTGTCATTTTAAGGGGACTGGTTTTGAGAGCCTTCTTTTCTGAATGGGGATGCCAAGTGAAAAAAAGAATTGGTGTATATTCGCTGCTAATAGAACCTCAATTTTTTATCCTCTTACCTGTTTTGATAAAACTTCTTGTTTCTTTCTCACATAAAATTCTAGTCTAAAATTTTGCCCAAAAATATAGTATATGTTTTTCTTTATAGGTGATTTTACTGTTTATTAGTTTATTAAGGAGTTGAAGTTTTTAGTAATGTTTTTAAACTTGGAGCTCTGAGAAGAGCAAACAAGCAATGTTCAGAGTTTTGCAGTCACCTGTCTTCTTTCACATGCCTTGAGTTTGCTATCTCCTGTCATAAATGGCTCTATAGGAGGTTATTTTTTGGTTCATGATTGTCAAGGGTTTGGCTTTAAAGGGCTTGATGTGTTATTAGATACTGTAGGTACAAATGGGAAGAAGAAGGGTAGGTGAAAATTATTTTCTAAGTGTGGCGTATTCCATGCGCTTATCTGCTGGACTGAGAGATGTAATTAAATTTGGCATGTTAATCATCCTATCTTATCTAGATACATATGATGACTATATTTGTGGCCATGACTATTTTCTTTACATTGTAAAGATACACCTTGTGCTTCACTAATCTACTGATCTCTCACATCTTGCGTTCACGGTGAAGAATGAGCATTGTAGCATTGAGTTGCAGTCTGCTAATATTGTGTTTCCCCTTCTCTCTGAGAAAAAGTTTTGAGTCTGTTTTAGACTGCAGTTAGATGTTTAAGTAACATACCCCAGGTCAGTGGTGCTCTTTAGAGGTAGAAGGCTGATTTAGGAAGGATTGACTTCAGGTGACTTTTTTTTTTAAGATGTGGAACCATCCACTTTAGTTGTTCAAAGATAAACATCTTGGTGTTAGCGGAAGCTGAAATAGAAAACACAGAATGTGCCTGATGTGCTTGTCTTCTATTTCAGTATAAACCTTCAGTGGGCTCTTGGCTGGCTTGAGGCTGCTGTGGGCTTCAAGCTACCATGATATGGGCAGGAGAGGAGCTACTGCTGGGAGGGATGAGAAATTCCCCAGTCACAGAGCTGCAGCAGCATCCTGAGTTAACATTTGGAGCAGTGGAAGCTTGGGAGCTCCAAACTTGAGAGTGAAATTGGCAGCACTGAGTATTGTACAATCCAAAAGATGCTGCATACTTGGTTAACGGCCTCTTCAAAGCACTCTCTGCAGCTCAGTGACACAAGCTCTTGTCCTGCCTAAACTGAGTTGTGTCAGCCAGCTGCCTAATTAGCAGATAGAATTAAGGTTGGAAAAGCCCTCTAAGATCATCGAGTCCAACCGCTCTCCCAGCACTGCTAAGACCACCACTAACCACATCCACATGTTTTTTGAACACTTCCAGGGGTGGGAACTCAGCCACTTTCCTGGGCAGTCTGTTTCAGTGCCTGACGAACCTTCCCATGAAGAAATTGTCCCTAATATCCAGTCTAATCTCCCATCACAGGTACAACTTGAGGCCATTTCCTCTTGGTCCTGTCCCTTGTTCCCTCAGAGCAGAGGCTGACTCTGCCTGGCTGCACCCTCCTGTCGGGGAATTTCAGAGAGTGGGCAAGTGAGAAGGAGCTCTTCTCATTCTAACCCCCTGAGTCTCTGTTTTTCCAGGCTGAATCCCCCCCAGCTCCCTCAGCCACTCCTCACCAGATAAGGCGGGTGAAGCACAGGGTAAGAAATGACCTCTGGTTCACATATATTTATTGTCCTGAGATTGTAAGGGGTTAGATTAACAAATTCAGGATAATGATTGACTTCTTGAACAGTCAGTGTATGTGGATTGTGTGTGTAGGCTCACTGATGGGCAGTTTGATGTATGACTGTAGCTGAAAATCATATTTTGACTATATAATGAAATACCAAATGATTCCAGGAATATGGATTTTGTGTGTAAAGGCACTGGTGCTCCTTTCACGGTAATACTTTTTTTGTGGTGGGAGATGGCAAATGCTAAGCGGGACTTAACCATGCAGTCTGACAGTTGGAGAGTGAAAAAAAGATTAGAATGTATCCTTTAAACTCCCTTTTCATTAATATAATGGGAGTAGTTATGTGTTGCTGATTAAATGTTATGAAGGACTTGGTGGTTATAGAGTGTCCTTGGTCAAAGAATAATTCAGGAATATTCCTCCAGTGAAGAGCAATTTAATCTCTAGATTTGTGTAAATCACAACCTGAGAGAGTTGTGAGCTGGAAAAGAACTATCACAATTCTCTTTGTTAAATAAATAGGAACTTTTGGTCAAAAGTTTATATACGAGCTATTGTTGTTAAAATGCTACCTGAGGCAGTTTAAAGATTTAGGAAGGTCAGGAAGCTGCTTAATAGGTCCAAGGATGTTGGCAATTTGAATCAAATCAGTTTAAGTGCTCAAATTAGATCTGGGGGCTGCATTTGTGCCTGATCCCCATTCTGTTTCTCCCTTTTCATTAGGATATTGTTGTGCTTTAAAATGATTTTCATGTTGCTTAATGAAAGGCTTGCTCAAACACTGTGCACTGGTGAAAAAGAATAAGCTATTCAAGTAGGAAATACTTGAACATCATCAATTTTAATGAATATGCTGAGAAAAAAAGAACAAATACAGGCTTTTTATTTAGTTCTTAAAGTTATGTGTAGTTATCTTTATGCATGCATATCTATATTTCTTTCTATCCATACGCTTATATAATATATAAATATTATATGTTTTGTGGCTTGGAGCAACCTGGTCTAGTGGAAGGTGTCCCTGCCCATAGCAGGGGTGTGGAACTAGATGGTCTTTAAGGTCCTTTCCCACCCAAACCATTCCATGATTCTATTAAATAATCTGTTCATCGAGAAACTGATGGCTGATATTTAATCTGAATTCTGTGTTATTGCTCCTCTCACTGTTTTATTGGATGATCTGATATTTTGCTAGGGCTGTTTTAAGAACAGAATTTCACCTGTGAAATAATTCAGTATTTTTGAAATATCTGAGTTGTTCTGCAGGTTTTGCTGTGCACTAAATGACCAGCATAAATATTTGACTTGCGGGAGGTTTTGTTAATGTTTGCAATAAGCTCACTGCTTATTTTGAGTCTGCTTTATAGTAAGGAAGCAGTAGTGGAAAATTCAGAGCAGTCAGACAAAACAGCTCTGCTTCACACACGTTCAGTGCCTTCCCTATTGGAGCTTTAGTTGTTGGAATTATTGAACACTTCATGGTTTTAAACCTGTGAGAGAAAGGAGTAAGTCCTGTCCTGTTCCTGTCTTCCTGCTGAGCATGTCTGAGCATTGAGACCTCCTGGAACAGAGCAGGTAAAGGATAACATTCCTCTGCCTGCCAAATCCAGGGACATATCACTGACTTAGACTTACAAACACCTCCTTATCTGCAGCAGTCACCACTTCTGTCTCATTTTTCTGTTTCTGTAAAGTATCAGGGAGTACCTGAGTCCCTTAGCAGTTGTCTGACACTGCTCTAGATTTTTCCAGTGTTTCAGTCTCAGTTGTTCCTTTTGTTACGGATGCAAAATAATCATAGAATGGTTTGAGTTGGAAGGAACCTTAAAGCTCTTCTCCTTCTAACCCCTGCCATGGGCAGGGACACCTTCCACTAGACCAGGTTGCTCCAAACCCTGTCCAACCTGATCTTGAACACTTCCAGGAATGGGGCAGCCACAGCCTCTCTTGGCAACTAATAAAATAAGCTCACGTCCAACCAGGTGTTTGTCAACATCGTCATCAATTTACATTTAATGTAAATAACTTATGTTGAAATAACCAAAAAATGACTGAGATTAGCACTGTTTTCACAGAAAAGACTTGCTTTCTTTAATGAAAAAAAAAAATCTAGGACCAGCAATCTTTTTATCCTGTGTCCTGATAAATTTAAATAATATTTGAAATGCATGTTGGATGGATGGATTTGACTTTCCTGACTTGTTCCTCTGAAGCTTTTGTGAACAATCAAATTTCAAATCCTGAGCTTCCTGTGCCTAACGTGTATGAAATCCGTGCTGAAAATCCTATATTTAGATGACGCTGCTGCTGACCAAGCTGTTGTCTTACTGTATTAATTTAGGATACCCTTGGGTGCTCTTTACTTGAACAGTTTCCTTGAAGAATTTTTTTTTCCAATTTGAAGTGCAGCACTTGGAATTACCTTCTTGATCAGGTGGAGCTTTGTTTTTTTTCCTGCAGTCAAAATATTCCCAGCAAATAGGAGCTTTTAAATCACGTCTTCTAAAGCACAGGGAAAAAAAACAGAGTAAAACAGTCAGAAGATGGGGTTGAGAATGATGTGATTTTGTAAGTGAAGTACAAAACTTACAAAACTGGGAGAGGAGGGAGTTGCTCCAAACTGGAATTCACCGTAAGAAGGACCACAGGAGTTTTATGCCAGTGCTTTGTTCTTGCACAGCCACCTGCTCACATCTGCCTGTTAAACTACTGCAGCATCTTAGAAGTAGGGCTGGAATATTTGGTAATCAATTTTACAGCAGTGACCAGAAATTATAATTTGCTTTTGTGCATGGCGTTGAATGAAATACTTAGTCACCGAAACACTGAAGCAGCAATGATGTTTGCTTTTTGTTTCCTGCTTTTGTTCCCTTGCTTTGTTTATGGCTGATCCTCACAGAAGTTCCTTTAGCTCTACTTGAGACTGTCACTTTTCCTCCCTTTGCTTAAAATAAATATTTGTTTGATGGAGAGGCAGGTTGCTTGCCAAGATTTTGGTGGATGTGTGCTGCATACAGATAATTCCTTGCGCAGTTTGGACTTGAGGAATGTGAAATGCTTGGGATATTCAGAATGTAAGGGCTCTGTCCTTATTGCAGAGTTGTGACATCATTAGGGTTGTTAGGAGCCCTTAATCGCAAACAGAACAAGCTTCATATAGCAATCTGATAACCTAAATTTGGGACATTGGCCTAGTGGGGGATTTGAAGAATAATTTAAAGAAAATGGACTCTGTTTTGGGCTGATAACAAGCATCTTAGTGCATCTTGCACGATGAAGAAGAACTAAAATGCTTTACTGACAAACTGAGCAATATTCCTGCTAAAGAGGGGCAGCTGATTTCCGGAGCAGATTGTGAGATGTACTTCTTGGGCACTCCAGGATCTGGATCTGGTTATGGCTTCATTTGGTAAAACAAGTTTCCTGCGGTATCACCAGGTTCAGAATTTGCAGTTCCCTGAAAATGCAGAAGTGGAATTAAGCTGGTTTAGGGGACACCATGCTGACAGGGGTGGTCTGGGCATTCCAGCCAAGGGTTTTCCAATGTGTAAACTACCTTTTGTTCCCTGCTGTGCCTGCTGGGCTCATAGCTGCAGAAGTAAAAACACTGCTGTACACAAACTCATCTCGAGTGTGCTCAGTGCGTGTTGCAAAAATTTAAATAGGGGGTTGTTGCTTCGTGTAGGTACAGGGTGTTACACATCCTCTTGGGGTGAAAATTACCTGTAATGACCTTTACCATTAGATATTGCTGCTCAGCTTTACATAGAGACTTACACAAGATGTGCAAATACAACTGTGAAAATCCCAGATTTTCTATTATTTGCCTTTGTCCTCTGTTTCCTGATGTTCAGAAACATTTTTTTTTTTTCTTGCTAGTTTCTGTAGGCTGAAAGGAAACAGAATAAGGACAGCTGTGCTAGGAAAACACTCTTTGGAAGACTTTCTTATTAGTGTTTGTATTGCTTGAAAATTTAATATCCGTCTCCAAGGTGGTGCTTGTCTACTCAAAGGATAAAGAAGCTTGGCACAGATGAATTAGCATTTTTTGTAAACTCCTTTTATAAACACAAATACAGAAAGTGAGAGCTATTTTTACATTCAGAAAATTTAGGTTGGGTTTAATATTATTTGATGGTAAAGGGAAGGAATAACCATGTCTTCAATTACTTTGTGATTAGAAGCTGTTTAGTTTTCATCCGTGCTGGTTTTCAGTCATTGCAATGAAAGAAATTACTCCTGCAGTGGATTAGCTGTGTATTGAGTGGGTTTAGTGTTTCTTTTTTTTTCCCCTCAGTTTTTTTGTGCTTATGTCATAATCACTTTCCTTCCACAGTTTGGTCATTTTCCACATGTTGGTGTCATGGCACTGCTCCCAGATATTTTGAATGTAATTGCCCTATCTAGGGAAAATATATGATTCAGGATTACCCTGTGCACAGCTTTTAGATTTCATTGCTTGTTACAATCAAGAATGTGTTTGAGTTCCTCTAAAATAAACTTTTCATGGTGGTTTTGTGAAGGTTTTCTGCAGCATATTTCCTGCCAGAGTTGTGCACCTGGCTGTTTAATGATTAATTTACACAGTCAATCTCCCATTAATCCAGAGTAGAGAGTGTCACTTGAATTTTATAGTGATTTCAGAGCTTAGATCTCTGGTGTCTGTCTGCTACATGCTTTGATCTTGTGTGAAATCAGCAAAGGTGATGCCACAAAGATTTCCAGCCTTTGCAAGACCTGAGTTGCAGAGTAGTGTGGAACTGAAGTGTTGACTGGACAGGCCAGTGCAACATGAAAAAAAAAAACAAACAGGGAAAACTCCAGCGTTACTTCCTATTAGGGATTTTTGTGCTTCTAGAAAAAAGTATACTGCTGTATCCAAATTGTGAGCATACATCGAAGTTGCTGGCTTGCTGGAAGCAAAGTATTGAATTCCAAATAATATAGTGGGAAATAATTAGTTTTGAGGTCACTAGGGATTTTAATTTTAATTTCTTTTGAGGGGACATCAGGAACAGGCAGAATTGTAGGGTGAGTTGCTTTTAGTTTTGTTGAAGTAGTTGAAATTTATTGGTGTTCAGGATACACTCTATTTCCATCTGCATTTATTTATAGTTGCTGCCTGCTCGGTGACAGTGTGTTAGTGTACTTTTGTTAAGGGATTGATTTATTACATTGAAACACATTACAGGCAGCTCTGTAAATTTGGGTCAGTCGGTGTCTTTCTCACTAGCACAGGTTGCAGTGACTCTGTAAAGTCATTGGTTTTCATTTTGGGAATAGTAATGGGTGTTTAAGTGTACCCTTGTTCAACTTCTGGAGGATGAATAATTTTAAGGAGGTGTTGATGTGGTTCAAAGTCAAAACCAGGACTTGACTTCCCGCCTATGCACATTTTTTCTGAAACATCCATCCATATTGCTGGAATTTTAATTTTCTTGTGGCTACTGCTGATAGTATGTTAACTTGTTTTATCTGAATTTATATGGTGAGCCCAAGGAAAACTCCAAGCCACTGAAAGCATGTTAAACCAGTAATTCCTGGATGATTTCCAGTTTTTCTCAGTACCTGAGCTGATGAGAATTTCTGGGACAGCAGGCAAATGTCAGTACCAGCAGAATTCCCTTATGTGAATGGTACAATAACAATTTCTATGCAAGTTTGATATTTGAATGTGAGAGGATGGGGATTTTGATTTCTGGTAGAAACAGGAATGTGTGATCCAGCTGGAAAAGCTGAAATTACTTTATAGCCTCTAACTTTACTGTTCCCTTGAGAATACACGACCACAGACTTCAGGAATCAGATGTAAGTGCAGTTTGTCATCTAATCCCCTTGATTCAGTTTCATTATCAATTAATTAGGACAAATTATTTATATGTTTTAAAGATATTCTGGTGATGACTCTATTTACATAGGAATTTGGAGGTTTGGAAGCATATTTTAATGGCAGTTTTGCATGGCAACTGGTATTCAATTGTCTATTCTGAGAATAATACTGCCCTACAGAAGAAATGTGGTTAATGTTGCTATAAATATGCCTAAAACGTCTTTGCCGAGGCTGATGAAAAAGGATATTGTGTGTTAAGAGTGATGGAGTTTAAATGTGGTCTTAATTTCTCTATTCAGCAAATGGGAATTTGTCATGTGGTATTGAAAGACAAAAAGTCACAATGTGAAAAGTGGTTATCAAATTAAAGCTGGTTGAAGCGTCAGAGTGGCTTCTGTGCCTGATCTTTGCTTGCTTGCAGTGCAAGATGTGTGTGTGTGCATTAGATGGGACTTGGGGCTGGAGGAGACATCCTTTGCTATATTTCCACTGCCTAAATCCCACAGATTTTCCAGTATCCCGAGGCAGGTAGGGTTGAGACATGAGTGCAGATGTGGAGATATGGTGGCTCACTCTATGTAATTGTAGACCTGGGCTCCTCAAGCAGTGACCCATGGTAAGACAGGTTTTACATGAGGTTCACCAGTGCCAGCGAGATCAGGCACTCTGGCTTGGCTGGAGATTCTCCCAGGGAACATGGAGGGAGGTCCCTCCCTTTTTCTTGTAGGTTGATGTAACTTCATATGTCTGGTTCATGGAAACACAGACTGGTTTGGGTTGGAGGCACCTTAAAGCCCATTCTGTTCTACCTTTTGCCAAGGGTAGGGACACCTCCCATTATCCCAGGGTGCTCCAAGCCCCATTCACCCTGGCCTTGCACACTTCCAGGGATGGGACAGCCACAGCTTCTCTGGGCACCCTGTGCCAGTGCCTCCCTCCCCTCATAGGGAACAATTTCTTCTGAATATCCCATCCAACCCTGCCCTCAGTCAGTGGGACCTGTTCTGCCTTGTCCTGTCATTCCATGTCTTTGTCCAAAGTCTCTCTCTAGCTCTCTTGGAGCCATTTTAGGTTCTGGAAGGTGCTGGAATTTCCTTCTAGAGCTTTCTCAAGGCTGAACCAGCTCCAGCTCTCTCAGCCTGTCTCCGTAGGGTTCCTTGCTTTTACCTGTGGATTTCAAGAAGAAATTCTGTAGGAGGCAACCATGTGTATGTCTATTGATTTTTGTTTGCACTTGAATTTTTCATACATTTTGTATTGATTTATAGTTGGCAGAAGCTTGAGCCCTTCATGGTTAGTCTTTGCGGGCTCTCTGGGCTTTAAGGCTGTCTTGCTTTTCTGTAGTAAGTTCAATAAATAAGTCAACTTCTGTCATTGACTGGAGGAAATCTTTCTGTTCATGTTTAGGGAGATTAACAGGATTCTGTAGACACAACTGGAATTGATGTTTCCTTAGTGTCTTGAACGTAACGATTTTTTGACTGATGTGACCAGAAGGAGCAAATTCACACTGAAAATATGAAAGTAGGTGGATGAAGGCCACTACCCATCAATGTTGGAGGAGATAAACCGCTATGGATGATCTCTGTGCTAACTGTCATATCTGGAGAAGAAAAAACACCCATTTTGAGGTCAGAAAGCATTGTGGGAAGTTGTTAATTTCTCCTAACTTAAACATGTGATAAGAGCAGTTGAAAGGTGCTATGCCTGATGGTCAAACTGAGCATTGCTTGGTGCAAGATGTTTTCCCTTTAATGTCCAATTAAATGAAATAAAACCCAAAAACGAAAGCCAGATAGCTATAATTTTAATGGGGTAAAATATATACACATGCACATATTTTTCTCTTTCTCTACCATGACTGACTTGCGTTTCAACAGAGGTTCTCCTCTAATGACTTAAAGTCTTTTTATAAGCTTTTTTTTATGGGTTGTACATGTTCATTATTAGGTCTTTAAAAACAAACTCTGGAAAAGTTTGGCCCTGGTGAGTTGTGTGTTGCTGTAGCTTCTGTGAGGAGCGAAAATAGTAGGAATGGTAAGTTTTTAAGTTTTCTTTTTGGGTTGTTTTTCTTTTGGCAGCTACTTCTGTACCTAGTATGTGTAAAACATTTGTAGTGTAGGTAAAGCTCTACGATCACTGAGATGTGGAGTCAAAGTAATTATTGTGCATATTATTTATGTTCCTGAATGTATAGTATTCTATTTAAGTAATGGAGCTAAGGAGAAAGGAGGACAGGTCAGCAGTGTGAAATAGTTGTACAACGTAATTTTGATATATGTAATGTGAAGTATGTTGTGTATCATCTCGTCCTGATGTTGGTAGCAAAGGTCTTACTTACTGTACAGTAAAGTATCTTAAAACATTGCTGCTGGTGGTACTGTTTGAGATATTTCCTGACATGTAGAGTAAACTGAAAGAGCAAACTTTTCAGGTGTGGGATTTTGAAATTAAACTCCCCATAGGATCTAAAAATGTAAATAAAATGTTATGAGCTGCCTTTTGAGGAACCGTATCCACAGACTGCACGGGACATGTCTGTTCTAAATGGGCACTGAGCTAAACGTAAATGGGGGCAATATGCCACACGCAGTCTTATTCCAGGTCATCTTCAGAAATATTCCTGCAGGAGAGAAGGGGAGACTGAGGTCAGAGCTCACTGTGAGCTGCAGCTCCTCCCGAGGGGCAGCTCCGATCTCTGCTCTCTGTGACCAGTGATAGGACCCAAGGGAATGGCTTGAAGTTGTGTCAGGGGAGATTTAGTTTGGATATCAGGAGAAGGTTCTTCCCCCAGAGGGTGGTCAGACACTGCCCAGGCTCCCCAGGGAATGATCATGGTCCCAAGGCTGCCAGAGCTCCAGGAGCATTTGGGCAATGCGCTCAAGCACAGGGTGGGATTGTTGGGGTGTCCTGTGCAGGGCCAGGAGTTGGACTCAGTGATCCTTGTCAGTCCCTTCCAGCTCAGGATATTGTGTGATTCCAAGTGGAAATAAAGCCAAAACTAAACAGCAATCTTCCCTGCTGTCCTTGCTTCCTGGTGATACCCATAGCAAACTAGTGGCAGCAAATTGCAACAGGATTGAAAATGGGGAAGGGAAATTGCTGTGCATCACTTGGTCTGGTTTGGGAGTTGCTTTGGGTTTTGGTTTTTTTCCACAGTCCTAGTTTGTATCTTGACTTGTTTGCTGTGTTTTCATTGGAGTTTCAGTTCAGAAGCATGTAGCACACTTCCTCTCCAAGTGAATTAATACAGGATAGAATTACAGGACTGATTGATGAAGTGATAACAGCTGTGATGCTGAATTGACTGGGTACAAGGAGGTACTCTGCAGCCCCTGCAGACAGAGGCTGGGCACCATCAGAGTCTTACCTGCCAATCTGAACATGCTTTTAGAGAACTGTTCTCACACCAAGCTTTTGGAGAATGGTGAGTCCTTTCCCAAGCTGACTGTTGAACTGCGGAGCTCATCCCAAGCACTGGAAGTGAGAACATGGGACACATGTACACATATCGTGTTATTTACATGCATAGAGGGAGTATGTAGGACTCCTAGTCATAACATTTGGATTGTGTTGCCCCTAAAACAGTCCCTGTTGTCCTGATTATTTATATACTGATGGCATTCACCTTCAGTGGTTCAAATGATATTTTCTGCCTTTTTCATTGCTACTCTTTTAATCTCAATGCTTTGATTAGACTTTCAGAAATTTTATTGTATCGTCTCTATCCTTAATTCACTTTTAAAACCTTTTCTTCATCTAATTAGAATAGAATTTTACCCTTGAGCAGGTGTACAATAATCTTTAAGAGCAGTTTTAGAAATAGGGTGAAGAAGGTGAGGTGTGCTAGTCATAGAAAAGTAACATTAGTTTAGTCTTTGGTTTGTGGAATAGTGATTAAAAAATGGAGGGAAAGATGATCTGCCGTCTTCAGACCCATCAGTCTGACCTTGAGATCAAATTTTAAGAATGTGTTAAAGAGAAGAATAAAAGTACACAGACAGAAATTGCTAGATAGATTTTCCATTTGTAAAGGATACTGTTTAAAATACAATATATGTATGTGTTGGATGTTTTATAAGCATCATTTAGGACGAAGGCACCTGAAAGAAATAAATAACTGCAGTCTGGGCTTTGGAAGCCTCTTTTTCAATGGCACCACCCAAAGCTGGACTGCACTGTATGACCTATGAAGAACTTTTCACCTCAGGTGTGGTAGTCAGGAAATCTGGAGAGTTTTTCTTTGATTCTGTCATTTCTATGGATATAGAATTAATCAGGCTCCTTCTCTCATATTACAGGTATGGAAGGGGAGCAGTTGGTGAGGTGTTAAACAGGAGGATAAGGGTTAAAAGAGGGGTCAAGGAAGGGGATTCTGCCCCTCTGCCCTGCTCAGGTGAGACTTCACCTGCAGAGCTGCCTCCCGCTCTGGGCCCCCAGCACAGGAAGGACATGGAGCTGTTGGAGCGAGTCCAGAGGAGGCACCAAGGTGTTCAGAGGGATGGAGCAGCTCTGCTATGAGGAAAGGCTGAGACAGTTGGGATTGTTCAATCTGGAGAAGACAAGGTTCTGGGATGACCTGATTTTGGCCTTCTAGTAAATGAAGGGAGCTGACAAGATGTGAAGAGACTTTGGACAAGGACTTGGAAAGACCAGGACAAGGGGGAATGACTTCAAACAGAGACAGTGTTGATTTAGATTAGATATAAGGAAGAAGCTTTTTATGATTAATGTGGTGAGGTGGCACAGGTTGCCCAGAGAAGCTGTGGCTGCCCAATCCCTGGAAGTGTTCCAGGCCAGGTTGGATGCAGCTTGGAGCCATCTAGTCTAGTGGAAGGTGTCCCTGCCCATGGCGGGGAGTTGGAATTGGATGGGCTTTAATGTCCTTTCCAACTCAAAACATTTCTTGATTCTATTGTGAGAGATAAAATAATGTTTTGTTTCAGGCATGAGAATGTATACTTAATGTCATGTAAGCAAAGATATATCTAGCACAAGGCCAGGCCTCAGGAGTGTGAGAGGGTGGAAAAGGGGAGATAACCGATGCTTGTTTCGAGGGAGAGGAAGGGGAGAGCAAAGGAGGTGTTGGTTTGAGTGCGGTAGGTGGTCAGAAAGAATGTAAGCTTCTGAGTACCCAGCCAGTGGGAAAGGGGACAGGGACTCCGCCGGCTGGGGAAGGGTGTAAAAGTTTGTGCATTTTAGGAGGAGGTGTGCCTCCTCAGTGAGATGCACCTGACTCAGTTTATGTGTTTATATTAATGTGTAGTTTTGCTTCGATGACTTTGCCCTCTTTCAACTTCATTGGTGAGTGTTTCTCACGGAGAGGGTAGGAAGTTGGAGCTGGAACCTGATTTAGAATTTTCATTCGTGACCCTGGATAGAGTGTGTGATGTGCACTGCTCACATCACTGATGATGTCTTTGTGGAGCCTGGGTGCAGCAATCACACCATCGTCTGGGCAGAGCAGGGGAATGAAGTGACAGAATGCGGCTGAGGTGGCATCGCACTCATGGGGATTTACAGAAAAAGCCTGTTAAGATGGAGTTATGTAAAAAAGATAGACTGAGAAACAGTAATTGATTCTTTGAATAGTTATTTGTCAGCATGATGCATTTAGGAAGACAAAGGAAAAAGGCAGAGAGGAGAAGGAGAACTGATACTGTGGTTCAAAGCACTCATAGGAGCATCTCCTGGGTCCTATCATCACCCTCTGAGCAGTTGGTTTCCTTTTAATCACGCGTTTGCAAAGATGATTTTTCTGGTTTTGTTTTTAGGGGCTTTGGCTGTCATTTCTCTTTAAGTTTTTAATGTCTGTTATTCAGCAAATGCTCTTGGCCTGCAGCTGTGTCTTACCAGTCTAAGAACTGTTCATTCCACAGTACTTTATGGGTGCTAAACTTAAATTACTATTTCAATTACTGAAGGTAATTTTTGAAATGGGACAAGAACTCATGTTTAATCCAGAGATGTTGATGATTCACTCCAGCACCAGTCATTCCACGATCCTCTGCATCTCTCCCTCTACAACCCAGTGACATCTCCTCAGATTAGAATCTGGGAGTCAGTAATTGTAGCACGTTTTGTCATGCCATCTTCCCTTTAAAAACCTATTAGGTTGTTTTAGAAATACTTTTTGTTATTATTTTTTGTTACATGTTGTTCTCCAGATCACTGGGAGCAGGTGGATACTTTATTTCTTTATTGTCACCATGTCAGCTTTTTCTCAAACGGAAAAAATACTTTTATATTAAAATTTAACTAGATGTATAAAGGCTTGGCACACTCTTAATATAGAACAGCAGTCTCAAATGGAATCAATTAGAGCAAAATGTTGTCTATATGTTATCACTTTTCATGGAGAGCTGCTGACAGCAGGGCAGGATGGGGGGGTGTCCCGCTCTGCTTTCCATTCGGAGCTGAAGTTCATCCCAAACCCACTGGTTGAGGAATCATGACCCTTTGGGAGCCTTGCAAGGCTTCTCGGGTGTTCTTTTAGATATAAAATTAACTTGCAAGAAGTCAATTTTTTTCCATTTCTTACAATGTTGTGATTTTGTTGTTGTTGGTTGGTTGGTTTTTTTTTTTTTCCTTTGTTTGAAGCACACGGTTTTATGTTTCCAGCTTTCTGCTGGAAATTGTGTTCTCCCAGTTTTGGTGGCTTGTGTGATGTGTATTCACTGTTGATGTGATAAAGTTTATGTGCTTAGAGGATTGAAACACTAATGTCAACCACTGTATACTTCAATGATTTCAAAAATTCAAATAAAACTTTATGTGGGAAGTTGTATTTTTGGTGTGGAATGGTGGAACCTATTCAAGAGTGATGTTAAAGTTTTTATGTAAAATTTCAGTAAGGCATGTTTGCAAATTAATCTTTTTCCCCTATCCTATATTTATTTATGCAAAATATTTTTAATTTGTTTCTGGGGTTAAAAAGTGACTGTTTTTAATGCAGTTCTCAAGTGATATTGTTAGCAACCATGCAAAAGTTTTGCATTAACACGTAGTTTTTATGTAATACTTTACTACACTAAGTCTTTCATAAAATCCTCCTCTTGCCAAAGTCCCTGTGTTAGGGAATTGTGGGAATGTGATTGCGATAGAGAGGATGCAAAGTGCTCTACAGCAAATTAGTGGCTAGATGAGGTCTGGGAGTCTCCAGGCTTGTCTGGCAGAGCAGCCTGTGCTTATTGACAAGTCACAACGCTGCTCATGTAGAAATAATTTTGTCTCCAGAGAAAAGAGGATCAAGAGCCCTGGGAAAACGTCTGCTTTTTGGTTCAGTATGGAGCAGTGAGGATCACAGGCAAGAGACAGCTCGGACCAAACTCTTAGTAAATGCATCAGCCACTGCTTTTGTCCATGAGGGAATTACTTACTAATCTTTGTGGAACCAACATTAACACCATGAAATCCTGTGTCTCACCAAGGTAGCAAATGCATCATGCAAATAGTAACTAAATTTACTCGGGTACCCAAGCAGCAGCAAATTTAGTATGGACTGTGCAAGACTCTCCTGTTTCCCTCTGATGTTAAAGGGGATATTGTTGTGAAAGGTCTTGTGGGTGAGTTTATAACTGACTGTAAAGCCCTATCAGCTTTCAAGGTTTTTCTCTGTTTGCTCGCCACTTTTGGATTCAGCCTCATAGCTGTTGCCCACACATAGAAAATGGTGACTTGAGTTAAACTTCAAAATTAATGGTCAAGATCTTAAAAATGAGCATGCAGTATTTACCAGTTCTTGCCTTTTCTGTCTCTGAAATATCAGATAGTTATTTAGGAGAGGGGGAAACAAAAAAGAAATCATGTAATTTGTGATGGAGTTGATGGCAAAAGTCTAAATGCTGCTCATCCTCCTTGCTTTAGAGGGTTTGGGTTAGAGTTATATGAGCTGATATCAACAGGTATTAGCTCAGTATTGGCCCAGTCCTATTTAATATTTTATTGATGATCTGGATGAGGAGATTGAGTGCACCCTTATTAAGTTTGCAGACGACGCAAAATTCTGTGGAAGTGCCAGTGTGCTCTGGAGGGCAGGAACTTCTGCAGAAGGGTCTGGGCAGGCTGGATTGATGGGCTGAGACTGCTGATTTGAGAGTCAACAAGGCCGTGGGCTGAGTCCTGCACTTGAGTTGCAGCAACTTTGTGGAGCCCTCCTGGAGGCAGAGGGGCTGGAAAGCTGGAAAAGGCCCTGGGAGTACTGTGCCAGCAGCTGGACATGAGCCAGGGGTGCCCAGGTGGGCAAGAGGCTGATGGCCCCTGAGCTGTGCCAGCTCTGGGGTGGCAGCAGGGCCAGGGCAGTGCCCGTCCCTGTGCTGGCACTGCTGGGGCACCTCCAGGGCTGGGGGCAGCTCTGGAGAGACCCTGAGGGGCTGCAGCGAGTCCAGGGAAGGGAACGGGGTTGGGAAGGGGCTGGAGAATTCCTGAGGGAGCTGGGAAAGGGGCTCAGCCTGGAGCAAAGGAGGCTCAGGGGGGACCTTGTGGCTCTGCACAGCTCCCTGACAGGAGGGGGCAGCCGGGGGGGGGTCGGGCTCTGCTCGCAGGGAACAGGGACAGGAGGAGAGGGAACGGCCTCAGGCTGGGCCAGGGGAGGCTCAGCCAGGACATCAGAAGGAATTTCTCCATGGAAAGGGTTGTCAGGCATTGGAAGGGGCTGCCCAGGGAGGTGGTGCAGTCTCCATCCCTGGAGGTGTCCAGGGAATGCCTGGATGTGGCACTCAGTGCTCTGGGCTGTTTGACAAGGTAGGTGGGTGGGGTGGGGTCACAGGCTGGCCTTGGTGATCCTGGAGGTCTTTTCCAACACCAACAATTTGGTGATTCTGTTACTGCCATTAGCCTTCCTTTAAGTGGGGGCAGTGCTTGTGCTGTATCTGTGCCAGCTGCTGCTTTCTCACCTGTAATATTTAACTAATGGAGAGCAGTAAAGGGGCTTTCATTTTACAGCTCAATTTTAAATCGATGAATTTCCTGGGAAATGCCATTTTGTGGTTTGGGAATTGCCGTGTGCTTTAAATGCTGCTTGTTAAACGGACTGAGATGAGAAACTCACCCCTAAGTGAAGAGCTCTGCAGCTGTAGGACCTAACCAAGACTTGCTTCCACTCTTTCTGAACGAGGGATTGTAATCACTGCAACCATCCTGTGACTCTGAGCCAGTTTGAACAGCCTGTCTTTATCTAAATAAAACTCAAATGCTTTGAGCAAGTTTCATCTCCCTTTTCCCCTATCAGGCTTTAATAAATAAATTAAATAATGAGATGCAAAAAGCTCAAAATAGTACTGCAGAGCTCTTGGCAGGCAGGAAAGCAGCTGTTCCTGTGGGTGGGATGAAGGGGAAAAACAAGTTAGGTCTTCAACCCGCTCTTGCTTTTCCCTATCATGGACTGCTGTGACAGCTCACCTTCTTCCCAGAGCTCGTCTCAGGCACTGACACTCCTGAGAGCTGGGTAACACTTTTTCCTCTGCTTTGGGAGTCATGTTTGCTTTTTGAGGTTTCAGCTCTGTGTGTTCAGGTGTAACAGGGCTTTGACATGACCTGGGCTATGGGAGCCTCACCTGGTCAAGCACTCGTGGTCCGGATACTTGGAGGGGCTCTGTAATTGGATGTGGGAGTTTTAAAATTTCCTAGGGAATGTCATGCAGACATTTTTAATTTTTTTGTCATGAAATGATGAATTTTTATTTGTACATTTGCACAGATAGTTTTAGCATAAGAACAAAACGGTTCCTGAAAGCTGTTGTCCAGTGCCTGGTGCCTTTGGACTTTTTCATATGTCTGAGAGGAATTTATCTCCATGATTGCTTCACTTCTTATTCCTTGTGCTATAAATTACCTCTGACAGATTAATTTAAAGCACAGGAGATGAGAGGAAGTTACTGACCTTGTGATGCATTGATGCATCTGTGGTTAGATCTGCTAAGCATTCAGCTGGAATTTCTTCCTTGGACCTGAAGATTGGTATTTATTGTGTTAAATATCTGAAATGAGGGCTGACACCAAGATTGCCCTCAGTGTTATACCTCTGCTATACCTGTGTGTATTCCTCAGCCCTACAGCAGGGCAGAGAATGGCTTTGGGCCTGGAACAAAAATATATCCAAGAGGAAAAGAGCCTGGCAGACACGCAAGTTGCATCAATACCTTGAAAGGCTTCCCATGACATCCAGGCATGGACAATGCACCCATATTGGAGTGTGCTAGAAAGAAGCACTCCGTGAAGTGGGTTATGGGTTTCTGCTCTGGAGGATTCCACATAAGTGGTTCTCCTAGTGCTCTGTCATAGGGTATAGTGAAGTATCATTCTTTCTTTAAGCAATTCTAAGGCAGGAATGAACTTTTCCTTATGGAAAAGTGGACTGGGGGTGGTCGGTGTTTCTCTTATAAATAACGTTTTAAGCCATCTTGGTTATGAATACAGATAATGAAATGAAAATGTAGGAAGCTAAATGGGAAAGTGGAACGAGGCAAAACTTTTTCTTTTCCTGTTTTTCTTAATAAACTAAGGCAAACACAGCAGTATTTTGTGCACAAACAGGCTTTTAGAATCATGGAATGGTTTGGGTTAGAAGGGATCTTAAAGACCATATTATTCCATCCTGCTGCCATGGGTGAGAACACCTTCCACTATCCCAGGCTGCTCCAAGCCCTGTCCAGCCTGGCTTTGGACACTTCTAGGGTTCCAGGTATTGGGGAAGATGAAATAGGAAAACCCTATAAATATGATTACTTGGCAAAAGATGCCAAGAACATAGAAACTATGAGTGAGATTGAAATGAAGACAAGCTTTGAGATACCAAACCCCAGTTACTGAACAACTAGAAGACAATGGCATGGCCGACTGGGGGTAATCCCTTCTTGATGAAACAATACCCTCTGCTTGCAGACAGGTCCAAGGGTCAGAGCAGACCCTGCCTATTCAGCAGAGGGTCCAAAAAAGCAGTTTTTAGGGTTTAAAATAGAACTCTGTATGGTAATGCAGTGATTCTTATAGGCTGTATATAAATGTGTAGCTTGTTCTAGAGTGGTTAAGGAAAATCAGAATATTCAACACAAAAGACGATTTATTGTATTGTAAACGGCGACCAAGTCCTCTTTACGCTCTGCTCTCTTGATTCTCTGCATCCTTTGTGCTCTCAGCACTCGCCCTTTCCCTGGGGCTTGGACCCCTCTCTCTCTCTCCCTCTCCCTCTCTCTCTCTCTCTCTCTCTAGTCTCGGACCTGCTTTGGGCTGCGTCTGGCAGCCCCTGGCAGGTCTCTGACACCCACACACTTTAACAATAAACCTCATGCTCTAAGAACTGATACCAGAGAACTCTCGTGTCTGTCCTGACCGTCCAGGACGAAACAGGACCCCCTGAAAACCTACATCCAGGGGCAGCCACAGCTTCTCTGGGCACCCTGTGCCAGGGCCTCATCTCTCCTGCAGAAAATACTTTCTTCCTAATACCTAATCTAAACCCTCCTCCATGGTAGGGCCATTTCCTATGGATGTTACCAGAGTGAGGAAAGAGTTGGTGATGACTGAACCATAAATAAGAAGTTGGGACTTTATTTTTAGAGTTGTTTAGTGGAGAGGTGGCCTGTCAGTCATGTTCAGCTTGGTAGCGAAGTGAGGAGTTATTTCAAAACTTTGCATAACTAGTGTTGAGCCACTGTCTTTGTTTTTGTTGTCACAAATCTGTTGCAAGCAGATGGAATTTCATTTTTTCCCGTTACCATCCCAGAATAGCTCCTCCCAAAGTCATTTTGGAGGTGATAGGAAAGGTGCATATGGCTGAGTTAGGGATGTAAGAAATGATTTTTGCAGCTACTTCTTCCCTCAGGCTGTTTAGCTCTTTGCTGGCTGAGTTGACTGTCCACAATTGTGGTGATTTCTTGCTTGGTCTATTCATCTGTTGGATTTGTTGTTTTGTGTTCTTGATTTTTTTGAAGGAAGAGTTTCTTTGTAGTGGTTATCAAGAGATCTGCATGTTAAACACTGCCTTACTACAAAAAAAGATTTAAAAAAACCCCCACCATGCAGGAGTGCCTGCCTTGACAGCTAAGGAATTGGGAGGCTGTGGCGTGACCTTCCCTGAATCAGGAGTGTTTCGTAGACAAACACTCCAGTGCTTCTTATCCTAGAAAGAAATGCTAAGAGGTCTTGGATTATAAAGGTATTGTAGCGAGACTGTTGCTAAGGCAGCATTGACACAAACCACAAATTCTGTGTGCTGTGCCATTGAGTGCATTGTTTCTATATTTTCAAGGTTTGTTCCAAAAATAAAATGGTTTCACGTAGTCTTTGCTTGATTAAAGTGTGCTTAAAAAGTCATGGAATCCCAGAATGTTTTAGATTGGAAGGGACCTTAAAGCTCAGCTCATTCCACCCCCTGCCATAGGCAGGGACACCTTACACTGTCCCAGGCTGCTCCCAGCCCCAATGTCCAGCCTGGCCTTGGACACTGCCAGGGAGCCAGGGGCAGCCACAGCTGCTCTGGGCCCCCTGTGCCAGGGCCTGCCCATCCTCACAGGGAGCGATTCCTTCCCAATATCCCATCTAACCCTGCCCTCTGGCAGTGGGAAGCCATTCCCCCTTGTCCTGGCACTTCATGCCTTGTCCAAAGTCCCTCTCCAGCTCTCCCAGAACCTCTTTAGGCTCTTAAAGAGGCTCTGAGCTCTCCCTGGAGCCTTCTTTTCTCCAGGTGAACATCCCAGCTCTCCCAGCCTGCTTTTATTTTTTAGAAGAATTTTCTTTTTCCAAAACCAACTTTTCTTGCTGCTTTTTCTGCCCAGGTAAGGAATCAAGGCCTGGTGTTTTAATAGCCAAGAACTTCCATTGGTGGGCTAGGAAATACCTGATGTGAATTGTAGAGCTTATTGTGCAGATGCATTTGATAAGGCATAGCAGTCTGTAGTGCCTAAACCCACCCCATTCCCTAAGGGATTTATACTGGTCACAGTGAGGCTGTCAAACACACTCTGGCATGTAAAAGTCCCTGCAGCTCTTCACCTCCTGGATTTTGGAGCTGTTGAATTACTGGATGACTTTCACATTTGGTTTATTTGCTCAGGCTCTTAAATAAACACTGGGATGGTTTGAGCACTGTGGGTTTATTTAATTCTTCCCAGGAGCTGCTGGAAAAGCTTAGACTGGCTGATGGAGTAATCTATATGGTTAAAGTGATGCGTGCAAGCAGTAGAAAGTTTTCATTGAAGGGATTAATGTGATTTAATCAAAGCTACATGAAGTCTGGCCTTTTCTCCATTTGCTAAGGCAGGATTTTGGCTGCATATTTGAGTATAAAGTGCTGCAGGTGACTTCCCATCCCATAGGTGTGAGTGAGAACATACAGCCGGACAAGTGCTTGGTATTCACAGTTTTTGTGTGTCACTGTAGTCCTGTTTAAATTCAAGTCATCTGGATTATTCTTTATTTTTGAATTTTTTTCTGCTTAACAAAGAGAACTTCTCAAGGAAGCCAACTGTGTACACCTGTCTTCATTAGATACTTGAAGTGTTTGGTATTTAGCTCCTTTTTTTTTCTATGTAGTGTGAAATTGCTTTCATTTACATGAGTCATTTGGGGAAAATGCCACTCATGCTTTTCTGCAAGGAGTTGCAAATCATTCTTTTTCTTGCTGTGATAACGAATTTAGCACAACAGTCTGTGGGAGGGAGGAACAGCTGGCTTGAACTGGAAAAGGGAAGGGAGAAGAACTGATGAAGTGTTTGTGGAAGTGTTTACAATTCTCTGCCAATATGTATGTGGAAATGAGAAGTTCCTGTAAAACCAGAAATTAGGAGACAGCTTCTCTGTTCCTGTCTTTCTGTCTTCTGGATATTGGCAAACATAAGTGTTGCTTGTTTATGTTGTGAAGTTGGGTGCTTATTTCCAATTGTTTCTGCAGGTGCTAAAAGATAGAATCCTAGAATGATTTGGGTTGAAGGGACCTTAAAGACATATAGTTCCAAAACCCCTGCCATGGACAGGGACACTGTCCACCATCCCAGGCTGCTCGAAGCCCCATCCAGCCTGGCCTTGGGCACTGCCAGGGATCCAGGAACAGCCACAGATGCTCTGGCCACCCTTTGCCAGGGCCTGCCCACCCTCCCAGGGAACAATTCCTTCCCAGTATCCTATCCATCCCTGTCCTCTGACAGTGGGAAGCCATTCCCTGTGTCCTGTCCCTCCATGCCTTATCCCCAGTCCCTCTCCAGCTCTCCTGGAACCTCTTTAGGCTCTTGAAGGGGCTCCCAGCTCTCCCTGGAGCCTTCCCTTCTGCAGGGGAACATTCCCAGCTCTCCCAGCCTGCCTCCAGAGCAGAGGGGCTCCAGCCCTGCAGCAGCTCTGTGGCCTCCTCTGGACTCTCTCCAGCAGCTCCAGGTCCTGCTGCTGTTGGCCCCGGGGCTGGGGCAGCTCTGCAGGTGGGGTCTCACCCGAGGAGAGATGAGGGGGGCACAGGGATGGAATCACCCCCCGTCCCCTGCTGCCCATGCTGGGATCAGCCCAGGGTACAGGGATTTCTGGGCTGGGTCATGTCCTGCTCTCACCCACCTGCACCCTGAAGTCCTGCTCCCCTGGGGTGCTCTCCATCCTCAGCCTATTCTGATACCAGGCATTGCCTTGAC
The DNA here is from genome assembly GCA_013399225.1 of Rhipidura dahli. NCBI lineage: Eukaryota > Metazoa > Chordata > Aves > Passeriformes > Rhipiduridae > Rhipidura > Rhipidura dahli. The sequence continues at coordinate 168,949 of VXAC01008358.1, read as the reverse complement.
CCAGGTACAGGACTTTGCACTTGGCCTTGTTGAACCTCATGAGTTTTGCACTGTCCCAACTCTCTAGCCTGTCCAGGTCCCATTGGGTGCCATTCCATCCCTTAGGTGTGTCACCCTCACCACTCAGCTTGGTGTCATTGGCTGTTCTTGGGAGGGAGCAGAGCGGGAAACTCAGCTGGATTCTTGGGCCAACACTGCCACTGACCTTGGCTCTGCTCCCTGAGCCAGCGATCACAGTCCTGCTTGAGTGCCTGTCCGAAATCCCTCAGGTGGATGTGCTGGAGGGACTGTTAGGAGACAGAGGTCATGTGGCTGAAGGGAGCATGTCCGGGAGCAGATCTCTCTGAAAGGAGGTTGAAAACAGAATAATCTGAATAGATTTTAGGAGATTGTGGTGATAAATTGTTGGTTTCTTTTATTATTGGTGCTCTGTGGACTTCTCCCCTCAATGAAATTCTTCTCTGTGCCCTCCTCAAGACTCATATTTACATGTCTTTCATTGTTTACAGTAACACATGTGAGGAGAAGGACATTTTTGGGCCAGACAGAATATCTTTGTATGCTATAAACATACAGACTTTTGTTTTCTGTGGGATCACACTTCCCCTGTTCTCTCAGGTTTAATATTTGATGCTTAAAGGGCTCCTTTGCTGTTGTATTATTTTTACTACTTGTGGCATTCCTGAGAACATCTTCCTTATTAGCTGATCAAGGTGTCATTAAATTATGATATTGGCTGAGAATTGGATTCATTAATAAATACAGTATTTTCATTATCAGTATGCTGATCTTTGCATGTTTTTATGGTGTTGCTTCAGCCGAAGACCTGCTTTAAAATGTCAAGGATTTGTCCTTCTATAGGTTCACAAATGCTTTTCTGGATTTTGGGATGTACTATGACTGTTTTAGGGATCTGTATCTGAGGATCTGTGTCAAAATCTGATTTTGAGGCCCAGGCCAAACAGAAGTTAACTGCTAACTCCTAACTGCTTTTATTTCTTTAGGGATCAGTTTTCCCAGCAGGTAACACTGCTGCGTAGTAGCTTAAATCTTTTGGATGTCAGGAAGGAAATAAAAGGAATTATTTCAATCCCTGTTAGGAAAGTGGGTTAGGCTGTGATATTTATTTATAGAATGTCTCAATATTTTCATTTTTGTTGCAACTCTGACTAATCTTTGGCTTGAGCTTTTCCATAAGTGCGACTTCCAGGTTCTGAGCTCTGCATTTGGCCTAGAAATCAGCAGTGGTGGAGGGTGGCAAGTTAGGAGCTAAATCAGACTCTAAATGGGCTTTTTGAGGGTTCAGTGGATTATTTTGGGGTTAGTGCTTAGGAGAATTGGGCAGCAGTTTCATATATATAGTACTGGAAAGTGGAAGGGATTGCTGCTGCTGCTTTTACATTTCTCATAGAAACTTGGTGGTTTTGCACTTGTGTGAGAAAGTGCAGCATGTTGATGGTCCTCTGCTCCACAGGGATGGCTTTAAGCTCCACTTATTTCTAATTCCTGCTGGCCTGAAGGCTAAGTCAGTTGCTTAACCTCTTTTCATTCACAATACAGCACATGTTCTGCCAGTAAATGCTTTTCCTGGTCTTAAATGTAGGCCTGACAACTTGAAAGCATATCAAAGTGGAGGGCTCTCCAACTGGAGGAGAAGATTGATGTCTGTCAATTCTGAGCATGTGGGCTTTAAAGAATTTGAATTGTGAGGCTTTATTTAAAAGGGTCGCAGGTGTGCTGTACTGCAACTTAAATGACTGCACAGATGCTTGAGATCCATTGAGTAATTGAATATTTCTAATTTTGGGAAAGATCATCTTATAGACCTCTTGTGCATGAGCCCTTGATGATTCTCTTTGACCATTGCAATAATGTGGTTTCTTTGTCCTTTTGTCTTGCAGGGGGTTAAGTTTTGGGGTAAGACATTTGCAAGGGCTCTTGACCCATGGTTTTAGGGGTTCATTGTGTGCCAGGGAAAGAGAGGGATTGATATATTCTTTTTCTGCTGCAGTGAGATGGTTTATGATGTGTGAGAGATAAATTTGCTTCCACTGTGCTCTGCTGTCTCCTCCTGCCTGGCGTGAGTAAGACAACTCACTGCCACAAACCCCAGGAGCATTTCAGGATCACCACTGAAGGATGAGACTCCAGTTTTTCTGGCCATTACAAACATTTCCAGCTAAATTATCTTTATTTTAGAGAACTAGGCAAAGATCCACTAAGTGGATTTGGGAACAGATAGGGAGCAGTTGCAGTGTGCAACTGTTTGATTAGATTAATAGACAGCTGTTGTCGTGTCCATCTGCATGGCTGATGTCTCAGGTACCAGTGATGGGTATGGGTGGGCTTCAAGGGGACCTCATGAATTGGCCTTTTGTCATGGTGATGTTTCTGCATAAAATATAGGCACTGGGGAAGGTGTTCAAAGAAACAGGAGTGCTAAGATTGGAGTTGTTGCAGTGTGAAAGCAGAGATCAAAGATAATACAGAGATAATAGAACAATGCCACAGAAAAATGTGCTGACAGCACAAAATGTGCTGCTTGTGTGAAGAACACACCCCTTCAGTGTAATTATAATAATAATACTACTATCTTTTATCTTTGTTTTACCCAGTAAATTTGAATTGGGGAAAAATTTGTAGTAAAGGTATACAGTAATGTTGACATCTATAGTACAGCTTGGCTGGTTGGTTCAGCAGAGATAAAGCTGAGGTTATGCACTGTAGAAATGCTGCTTTGTGGTCTCTGAGGTGAGGCTGGGAATAAATGGGAATAAAGAAATAGGAAGATATGCAGGGACCTAAATTTGGGATGTTTTCAGTTTGAATTTAATAGCTGGAAAAACTTAGAGGCAAGAACAAGATTGGAGCTTGTGTGTTTCTGATGGTATCACAAGGCAGCGTCTCTAACTGATGGTTTGGAAGCAGTGGGGAAGTGCTGGTGTTGTTTGGGATCCAGCACAATTCTGGGGGTTTTTTTCAGTGCTTTTGATGTGGGGAAATGGGGTTGGAGGAGGGAAATCAACTTTTCCTTCATAGTTTCTGTTGTCTTAGTCTTGAGATTAGGTAGTTTTAATTATTTTCATGATTTGATTTTTTTTTAAAAAAATTGTGTTTTAATTATTAGAATAAAAATCTTTACTGAGAGAAAAAAGTTCTTCCCTGGGAGGGTGGGCAGGCCCTGGTACAGGGTGCCCAGAGCAGCTGTGGCTTGCCCTGGATCCCTGGCAGTGCCCAAGGCCAGGCTGGACATTGGGGCTGGGAGCAGCCTGGGACAGTGGGAGGTGTCCCTGCCATGGCAGGGGTGGGATTAATGGGCTTTAAGGTCCCTTCCAACCCAAACCATTCTGGGATTCCATGATTGTGCTACAGCAGTGACTTTTGCATGAGTTTGCTTATCTTGAGGAATTTTATCTCAGTTGTATTGGAGACTTTGTACATTAAAGAGAGAGGAGGAGAGAATTCTCAGTGTACACCTGGAGTAGTTCTTAGTCTCTGTTTTAGGTACCTGTTGCTGCATAGGTAAAATCCTCATCAAAGTGGATTTTGCAGTAATGTCATTACCTTCATCTGTGAGACCTGGCCTGTAATTAATTGCATCTTCCCAGCTTTAGCTGTGGTGTGGAACCGAGGTGACAGAAGAAGGGATTTAGCTGTTCTGCATTAGAAATTAATGAAATAGCTGTGTGGTTGTTTATCTGCTTCTCTCATCCCCTGTGTGCCTGATCACTATTCCATGACTATAAATTAAAGCATTTGCTTATAATACATGTCCTTTAACCTCAGTGCTTTTAGTGCGAACATGAACAAAGTCAAATTAGTAATCAATTTAGGATAGAACACGTTTGTTCTGGTAAGAGGCTGTAACAGCCCTTTCTTTATGCCTTCAACTCCAAATATACCTGAAACAATGACTTTTAATTGTGAAGTGCTTGAGCACTTGGGAAGGAAAAGGGAGAAAGGAGGAAAACTCATTGCTTGCATCAGTCTCTAGGTTTAGCAGCTTCAAAATTAGGGTGGACCAGGGGGTTTTGGGTTTGTTTGGTGGCTTTGGCTGTTTGGTTTTTTTTTTGTTTGGTTGGTTTGTGTTGGATTTTTGTTTGGTTTATTATTATTTAGTTGGTGTTTTTTTTAGTGAGAAGGCTGTGCTAAACTTCTCCAGACAAGATTCTAATAAGTCTTCACCATCAGTATCACTGCAGTCTAACTAAAAGTAAGAAAAACCCATTTTGAGATCTAGTGATGACCATTTTGAGGTCGCATTTTAATGTTTTTTTATAAACCAAATCAGCCTGCTTACCTTTCCTGGTGAGTAATGAAGGAAAAAAGGCAAGCTGCATTTTTTTCTTCAATAAGGCTTCTGATGAAAAGAAATATATTGAACACCCTGTTGCCAGCATATAATGTACCTTTAATGTCACAATGCTTTGGAAGTAAATGCTGCAAAAATATTTAATCCTAAATTCTAAGGTACTTTTTGTGACTTTTTGTGCTCACTAGCAACAGAATTGTTTTAGTTTATTAGATGGTAATTAGTCAACAGCTTTGAGGCTTTGCCTTGTTGTGCAGTTCCTGTCTATGTAGGAATTTTCTCAGTGTGTACTACTTTGTATTTGAAAAATATATTCTGTTAGTCTTACTCATGTTGTTATTAAAACCACATGGATTTATCTGGTGACTTCCAATATCAGATTTGGCTGTTTACTCAGGAGATACCACTGATTGCTGCCAGATTTCTTGTGTTGGTTTTGTGCTTTTCAGGGGCTCCCAGAATGAGTGGGGAATTAAAGATGAAGAATCTTTTTGCATAAAATATTTCTCTTTGAAGTTCTTTTTTGTTAGATCTTCGTTCTTGTCATTGCTTCCCTTTTGTCTTTTTCTTCAAAAAAGCTGGAATAGGCAGCACTCAAGGTTGGAGCTCTTTGCATATGTGGGCTGTAGGTTCATCTCCCTGACTTTCTTCTTTCCCTTTGATTCCTGTATATTGCAGTCCACTTGAAAATCAGTGAAAAAATTTAGTGTGTACACTATTGTGAACAGTGAAGTTTGAAAAAAGCCTTAAATATTGTGTGTATATGCATGTATACATATGTATTTATGCAGTATACTTATGTATTTTTTTAATCTGAGTTTTGTGAATAGATCCTTGCAGTTATTTTTTCTATCCTGGAGGTTTTAAAGCTGACGTTATAGTTTAGGGCCTTGTAAATATTGTAGTACAGGACCTGACTTTTTTGTTTTCTTAGGATGCAGCAGCTGCTCCTTGCAGAGTAGGAGATGTAACCCAGGTAGTACAGAAGCACTTCTTGTGTAGCAGCAATATGTTTTACCAAGTTAGCAAAGACAAGTGGTATTTGATGTCTCTCTATATTTTCTGGTGTATGATTTCTGCATCTGAGTCATAAAATTACCATAGAATCCCAGAACTGTTTAGGTTGGAAAAGCTCTCTAAGACCATCGAGTCCAACCATTCCCCAGCAGTGCCAGGGCCAGCACTGCCCCATGTCCCCAAGAGTCACATGCACATAGCTTTTAAACCCCTCCAGGGATGGGCACTCCACCCTGGCAGCTGTGCCAGGCCTGGACAGCCCTTTCCAGGAAGGAATTTCCCCAAATCCACCCTGCCCCTCCCCTGGCCCAGCCTGAGGCCGTTCCCTCTCCTCCTGTCCCTGTTCCCTGCGAGCAGAGCCCGACCCCCCCCGCCTGCCCCCTCCTGTCAGGGAGCTGTGCAGAGCCACAAGGTCCCCCCTGAGCCTCCTTTGCTCCAGGCTGAGCCCCTTTCCCAGCTCCCTCAGGAATTCTCCAGCCCCTTCCCAGCCCCATTCCCTTCCCTGGACTCGCTGCAGCCCCTCAGGGTCTCTCCAGAGCTGCCCCCAGCCCTGGAGGTGCCCCAGCAGTGCCAGCACAGGGACGGGCACTGCCCTGGCCCTGCTGCCACCCCAGAGCTGGCACAGCCCAGGGACCACTGGCCTCCATCAGCCTCTTGCCCACCTGGGCACCCCTGGCTCATGTCCAGCTGCTGGCACAGTACTCCCAGGGCCTTTTCCAGCTTTCCAGCCCCTCTGCCCAAGCCTGGAGCTGCAGGGTGTTGCTGTGACCCAGGTGCAGGATCTGGCACTTGGCCTTGGTGTACCCCACATCCTAAACGTGCCCCAAGCATTCAGTGGGGCCAAAGACCCCTGGGCCTGGTGGTGTTGGTGACAGGGTACATGGGGTAGGAGCCTTCTCGGTGAGAGTAGCCTGATGTATGCCAAGAAAACTTTCCTTGTCCAAGTCCCTCATTCCTGGAGTGTTTTTCCTTCTTGAGTTACTCACGTGTTCCCTTCCCAAACCTTTGCTCCCAGACAAAGACAAAGCACTGTGTAGGACATGTCCCAGTTATGGAAGCCCCCAGCCCTGTGTCATGTCAGGCAGCACTGACCATGGGGAAGAGGGGGCTGTTTGCTTTTTTACTGGAGCTTGGAGAACAGCTGAGCTTTATGTATTGAATGGAAAGATGAAATTCTAGTTTCAGTTTGCTTTTGTGCTGAAGATTTATTTCCGTCTGTCTGGGAGAGTATTTATAGAAGAACATGGATGCTGGTGCCCTGTTCTAGCCAGGCAGTGCAGGCAGTGAGAACTTAATTCCTATTTATTTTCCTTTCAGATATGTCAACTCTGATTTCTTATAGATTTTTAATAACCCTTATTTGCCAGGAATGGCAGGAAGTTTAGTAAGGAGTCTGAGTAACTTACAGATAAGTTTGTACTAATGGCGTATCAAAGAAGTTTGACTTACATTTTTAAAACTAAATCCAATGTTTTGCTGAAACTTCATTGAATTACATTCAATGCTCTTATTTTTCTCCCCCGTGCGATGTGACATGGCTGGGGCTACAGTATTAATGGATTTTTTTTTTTGTAGCACTCTTGGTAGCATTTCTGTGGTGAGTAAATTAGTGATTGTTTCCAGATAAAATTGTTGCAAGAGTTGTATGAGCAGAGGCTCCTTGAGAGCTTGCTGCATGACATGAGATTGTTTTTAGTTTGAGAGACTTGCTCAGGTTTTCAGAATGTGCTCTTGGTTGCAGGCAGAGTTCTATGAGTGATAATACTGTTTGATTTATGGCTTTTCCATGGATATTATATTCAAAAGGATGAAACTTTAGACAAAAAGACTGTTACTGCCTCCAACTTGGAAGTTTCATTTGGTTTTGTGAGTTCCTGATCAGCAGATAAGTGGTTTGAATTTTCAAAGATGTTGAAGTTTTAAAATATAAATCACAAAATCGTGGACTGGTTTGAATTGGAAGGGACCTTAAAGATCATCCAGTTCCAGCCCCTGCCACGGTCAGGGACACCTTCCACTGTCCCAGGTTGCTCCAAGCCACATCCAGCCTGGCCTTGAACACTGCCAGGGATCCAGAGGCAGCCACAGCTGCTCTGGGCACCCTGTGCCACCCTCACAGGGAACAATTCCTTCCAAATATCCAGCCTAAATCTATACCTTCTGCATGTGTATTTTTTTAAATCTAATCTCTGTTTACACCTACAGCTGTGTCTTCATAGAAGGCCCAAATGCTTCCTGTGCTTCCAGATATCTGAGTATTTTCTTCACTTGCTTGAATGTCCATTTCCTGCAGAACTTCAGTAATTGGCTTTTAAAAATCTTCAGCTCAGTCTTTCAGGTTGAAAAATGTTATAATAAATTCATTTATAGACAGAGGAAGGTGGTTTTTAAAAATCTGTGGGTTTTGCCTTTTTAATTTAAGAGATCAACCTTAGAAATGCTTGATGGAAAAGAGTTTGGAAAATCATTTTTGACTCAGCCAAAATATTTTAAAAAGATGAGACATTAACATTAGCAGATCACTGGGGAAAGACAGAAGAGGTTCCAAGATACCCGTTTTGGGAACTTCTGATCTTGCTTTCTTCTCTTTTTGCCAAGTTTAAATTTACAGCATTTTTGTTTTAAAGCTGTGTTGTAAGTAGGACAGTTGAATTTTGCCAGAGGGCTGTGATTTGCTCCTGCCACGTGCTGACAGTGCAGTTGATAACTTGCCTAGGAAGGAATCCTGTTTTGTGTGCCAGGGTATGTTCTACCAGAACATTTTGTTTAGGCACCTTCAGGTGCTGCTGCCCTTTGCTGCCATCCTTCTCTGTCATTTATTTTCAGCAGTTTCTGCAATACTTGAACAGTTTGTTAGAACTCAGCTAGAATATTTTGACTAATTCATATGAGACAGGAATGTATATACCAATGGTGTGGCTCTTGGTTTTGTCTTTTGCTGGTGTAGAATTTGCACTGTACAGTGCTTGCAGACGTTGACAACAATACAGAATCACTGAATGGTTGGGGTGGAAGGGACCTTAAGGCCCCTCTCATTCCACCCCCTGCTGTGCACAGGGACACCTTCCACTAGACCAGGTTGCTCCAAGCCTCATCCAGCCTGGCTTTGGACACTTCCAGAGATGGGGCTTGGGGATCAATCCTCCGTTCAGGAGATTGTCAGGGAGTTTGTGAAGAGTCAAATACAGAATGAGTGAGAGGTTGCACCATGGACTTCATCTGAACTTCATGCACGAGTGGTGCAGTTTGTATAAATAAATAGTTTAGGAATAATTTTAGCTTCTGTTGGGAATTCCTTTTGCTGGTTAGGTGGTATATCCTTACATGTGGGTTTGGAACCATGACATCAATCTGATAAACTATCAGAGAAACCATCGTTCTTGAAGTGATGTCCTTCAAGATGTCATTCTTGAAGAACAGTCATCAGAAGGCTTGCACAGAGAGTTCAACAGAAGACTCCCAGCTGGGTTTTGTTGTGCTGTAGTTGGTTTGTTTATAGTGACTCTTAAGTAAATAATAATGTATAGATGGATCTTAAAAATTTAGAGAATCCTTTCTAAATGTTTAAAACCACTGGAGACTAATGCTTGTCTTTGGTTTTTTATTTACAGACTCACTGAACCTTCAGGGTATGTCACAGATGGGCCTGGAAATTACAAATACAAGACAAAATGCACCTGGCTCATTGAAGGAAGGTAAGGGTCAGAAGCAGCTTGGGAGTTTTGTGTTGCTTATTGGGACTTTTAGGTGAGTTTTATCTGCACTGAATACTTTTAGGTCTCATGATTCTTTCTGGCTATTCTAAAAGCTAGATAGGGCAACACTTAATGCTCTTGGTAAATAAGTTTTTGTGCAACTGAGCCCTCCAAACTGACTTCTGAGGTTTATGTTGAAAAAGCATGTGGTAAACAAAAATCAGTGCATTTCTGTAAATAATGAAGGATTATGAATTACTTAACTGATATCCTAGTGGGCCATTCAGATGATGGGATTCACTACATGTAGGATTTTTTGGTGGTCTGAGAAAGAAGAGAAAGCTCTGAAAGCTTTTATTCATGAAGAATCAGTTTCTGTAGTGATGAACTTCAGATGTTTCTTTACTCACTGAGCCATGAGGACTTTGGAGGAACCATTGACCTTTTATTGCAAAGGTTTTCTAAACTGGGAGAAGTCCCTCAGATCTCTCCCCTCATCTTTGCTGCCCTTCCTCTATTTGATCCTTATATTGCTTACAACAATTTCTTGCACAGGTTGTTAGGAGTAGCATATTTAGTGTCTATCCTCTGTCACCTGATTGATGGTGCAGCAGTTCAGAGCATCTCACTTGTTGAAATACATTTTTGATAGTACGAAGCTGGTGCCAGCGCTGTAAGAGCCACGTGTTTAATCTCTAAAGCTTTTCCGTGGTCAGATAGGATGCTGTGGGATAACATCTGTGTGTTCAGTCACATTCCATGTTGTACCCTGAATCTGCAGGTAGAGAGGTCTGTGAATTGGCTTGAGCCATGTGAGAGCATGAACTTGAACTGGACGCTGCAAACGGAGGCCTCTTGGCATCTTGGAGGATCAGAACTGGAGAGGAACTTGGGACAAGGACCTGGAGCACCAGGACAAAGGGGAATGGCTTCCCACTGCCAGAGGGCAGAGTTAGATGGGATATTGGGAAGGAATTGTTTCTTGTCAGGGTGGTGAGGCCCTGCCGTATGTTGCTCAGAGGGGCTGTGGCTGCTCCTGGATCCCTGGAAGTGTCCATGTCCAGGATGGATGGGGCTTGGAGCAACTTGTCCATGGCAGGGGGTGGAACAAGATGGTCATGAAGGTCCCTTCCGAGATGAACCACTCTATGGTTCTTTGTCTGGGAGGTCTCATGAGTTAGGAGGAATTATTGATTGTATTTGCTTCAGACATTTGTTTGAGCTGAGGAAGTTTAATTCCTAAGCTCCCAAAGTACTCAAAACTGAGAGCTGTGCTGCTCCATAGAACCATCCAGAGTGATTGAGAGGCAACCACTCACTATTTACTTTGTAAGGAGCCCAGTTGTTTGAGGTGGTTAAGAGCAAAAGTTGAATGCTTCAAGTGGCTACACCTTTTAATTTTTGTAGGTAATAGGAATACAGCTGCAGACAGTTTGTAATTACAAATAATTAAAAAATGTTTCACAAGAGCATTATTGCAGACAGACCAGTCTCAGCCATGCCAGCACAGCCAGCTTAACACTCATAACTTCTGTTTTTAAAGGATATTGTGACTCACATTTTTATCAGAAGTGAAGTGCTTCTCATGAGTCTTTAATAATGTCACCAAAGCTGCTCCTCCAGCCTATAATTACTACTGCTGAGAGGCTTCCTAGGGAACCACCGCTTTGTGGGGTTTGAAGTGAGATCTTTCTTGCTGGAAAGACAGAAATGTTCCTCCCTATTCCATAGCCAGGCATTTAGGGTGGAGTCCTTTTCCTGCCTGTGACTGTTTATACCCTGTTGTCAGAGCATGGCGGTAAACAGAAAGGAGATAATCATGCTGATTAAACCAACTGAAATATGCAGCTGGGTGAAAGAGTCCAAGCTCACTGCCAGAAGTGAAATTCCCAGAGATCTGGACTTGGAAAACAGCACCTGCAGAGCTGTTCAGTTCTGAGTGCCTTCACCAAGATGCTGGCATTCCACTGTGCAGAGAGCTTTGAGGTTAGCAGGGAAGGCTACAGTCCGAGTAAGCCATTGAAGACACTGGAGAAATTCAGATACAAAATGTGCCGTGTGTTCCTTAAGTGTTCTCATTTCCTTTCTGCACTGTTCCTGATTTTTTCTTGGCTGATGTCTGTGCTATGTTCTCATCCCAGGGGAGTCCTTTTCATTTTTCCCAGGAGTGTGAAAAAAGCAGATGAGCTCCATGGAGCCTGAGGGTCCCACGACAGAACCATGGGATTTTGCAGATAAGGGCTGCCTGCTAACGGTTGTTGGCTGTTGCAAAGGGACTCTTCCTTTTTGTTTGTGGTCTGAAGTTTCATTGGTTGACAATTGGTTCTGCTCTGCAGCTGTCAGGCTATTCAAGCAAGCCCCTATGACTCCATGGGCTGCTCAGTTCTGAAGTCGGAGGTACTCTTTGTACTTTTCTTTAAGCAGGATGTTATCCTTGAGTTCCACCTGCTGCTCTTTTTCCAAAGGCCTAGAGTAGATTGTTGTACCTATCAAAAAAAGTCGTTTGCAGAATAACTCCCTAAAGACTTCCCCTGCTGTGGGAAGGAAGGAGTCTATGGCAAGCTGACATTTTAAAAATTTATTTGATTAGGATGAACTGGGATTTCATCTGAATCCAAGGGAAATGCTGTCACGGAGTCACTTGTGTCGGTCCTTTCAACATCTACAGCTATGGGTGGGAACAAGCACTGCTAATACAGATTCACTCTCTATTTGTTCCAGGTCCAAGCACAATGCTAGTGGTGTTTGCACCCTCTTGGAGCTGAGTCCTAAATTAAATATCTGCTGTTGTTTTTCTGTGATTATCTTTAAATGTATCTTTTTATATAACCCATGAAGCAAATGGTATCTTACCATGTTGCAAAGCTGGACATGCCCCAGCTGTGTGAGCTAGCCCCCAGAAGCCCCCAGCCTTGGGCTGATCCCAGTGTGGGCAGCAGGAAAGGTAGGAATTCTGTGCCTGGGCCCCCTCAGGTGAGACCCCACCTGCAGAGCTGCCCCAGCCCTGGGGCCAACAGCAGCAGGACCTGGAGCTGCTGGAGAGAGTCCAGAGGAGGCCCCGGAGCTGCTGCAGGGCTGGAGCCCCTCTGCTCTGGAGGCAGGCTGGGAGAGCTGGGAATGTTCCCCTGGAGAAGGGAAGGCTCCAGGAGGGGCTGGGAGCCCCTTGCAGGGCCTGAAGGGGCTCCAGGAGAGCTGCAGAGGGACTTTTGGCTTGTTTGGACAGTGGCTGAGGTCACTTGCTTTGTTCAGCCTGGAGGAGAGGAGACTGAGGGGAGACCTCATCATAGTCTGCAACTTCATTCTGAGGCACAGAGAAGGGGCAGGACCCAAGGGAATGGCTTGAAGTTGTGTCAGGTGAGAGTTTGGATATCAGGAGAAGGTTCTTCCCCCAGAGGGTGGTCAGACACTGCCCAGGCTCCCCAGGGAATGATCATGGTCCCAAGGCTGCCAGAGCTCCAGGAGCATTTGGGCAATGCGCTCAAGCACAGGGTGGGTTTGTTGGGGTGTCCTGTGCAGGGCCAGGAGTTGGACTCAGTGATCCTTGTCAGTCCTTTCCAATTCAGCATTTTCTGTGATTCTGTGATCTCCACTGCACAATAGGACACAGTTTTCTGACCATAAAGAACTTTTTGCTTAATACCAGGGAAGCTGCACACCAAAAAACCCCTGAGCCACAGCATGTTTAATGCACCTACAATTATACCAAGTCACTCAGTTTTTAGTCTTGTCTAGACTAGAGCTTCATGCCAGCGGAGTGCTGTGAAGGGATTTTGCCCTGTGTGTTGAGGGGCTAATTACAAATTCTTTTTTTTCTTCTTTACAGGCCAAACACAATCCTCAGGCTTCGATTCAATCACTTTGCCACAGAGTGCAGTTGGGATCACTTGTATGTGTATGATGGAGACTCAATTTATGCTCCGTTACTGGCAGCTTTTAGGTAAGTTCCCCTTGGTGAGACTGTTAACTGTAGCCAGTGGTATTTTCTTAACTTAGAGCCTGACTTAAATGTGGCTTCTAACATTGTGAATATGATCTGGTAATCCAAGTGTATAACAGTGCAAGTGTAGCACATATAGCCAGTGTCCTTTTGTACACTGTTTGTCAGCATAAACAATTAAGGAGTTGTTTTTCGCTTATACAATGAACAAGTCATGTCACTGCACTGTAGCATGTAAGTATTATGTTTTCATTTCCAAATCCTGATTCTTTGAGAGACAAAAAAATTATTGTCATCTGTCTGGGCTAGAGATGATTTGGTGTGCAGGCTCCTTTGAGAGGAGAAAACTGCCCCATTTATGAGTTTGAACATGATTTAGGAGTTAAACTTGTAGTGTGTCAATACAGACAGAAAGGCAAAAGCCAGCTAATGTTGTAGACATGGAGGTCTCATGGAATTATGTGTATCTTTTATAAAAGTATCTTAAACTTTACATTTTTAAACTATATGGAACATGTTCAGGAACAACAACGATGGATCAACCTTGTAAAACCAGAATCACAGGGTCGTTTGGGTTGGGAGGGACCTGAAAGCTCATTCACTGCCCCCCCTTGCCATGGGCAGGGACACCTCCCACTATGCCAGGGTGCTCCCAGCCCCAATGTCCAGCCTGGCCTTGGACACTGCCAGGGATCCAGGGGCAGCCCCAGCTGCTCTGGGCACCCTGTGCCAGGGCCTCCCTGCCCTCACAAGGAAGGATTCCTTCCCAAAGTTCCATCTAACCCTGCCCTGTGGCAGTGGGAAGCCATTCCCTGTGTCCTGTCCCTCCATCCTATGTCAAATGTTCCTCTCCAGCTCTTGATGTGTAAAGTGTCCATTCTGCCAATAGATTACAGGTATTTGGCCTTGTCCATGTGATGAGAGATCAGTGTGGATGCTGGTGAACAGTCGACATGTCATGCTGAGACCTAAATGTAACTTGTGCATTTCTGTATTTCAGTCTCACAGTGACACCGCCACCTTAGGCTTTTTATTCTTTAAACTGAAATTAGGAAAATAATCCTAAGTTATCTGCAGAAAAAACTAACAGTTCCCCTGGGACTCTGCTTGTTCCAAGTGGCTGCGTAACTATTTCCAGAATGAACCTTCTGCTGGGCTTCCTCTCATTTGTAAAATAAAGGCCTAAAAATACTTTGTGTTTGTTCTAGAAAATCCTTGTAATGTATATGAGAGAAGATCAGCAAAGGAACAAAAGTTGATAAAAATTTAAACCACCACATGTGGTTTTTTTGGTCTTCAACTACAAATGTAGAGTTGTTTTGGAGTGAAGTAATGTTTCCTGTAAAGCTTCAGACTAACGTGAGGTCAAAAAGGACACATAATTTGAAGGAGAAACAACCTTCTCTCTTCTAAAAACCTCCAAAAACCTGGCAATGCCACCTGAAGTGCTCTCCTGGTATCATGCCCTGATTGATGTGCAGGAAGAGGAGGAAATGTCATCTTGACCCAATGTCATTTTTTTCTAATCAAGCTATTTTTTAACACACTGGTGAAAAGGTGACATGATGATGATTTGTGCTTGCCATTTCTTATGTGCTTTCCAGAAATTAAGAGGCTTTTCAAACTGGAGTTATAAGTAGTTCACAGCACTCGCAGTTATGGTTCAGACTGGGAAATCTGTAAATCAGGAAGCCTGGGCCTGAGGACAAGCAAACGTGAGCTTAGTATACTAACGTTTTTGAGGTAGGGAAGAAAACCCAATCTTTTTTTAAATAGCTTCTTTAGATGGCATTTGAATTTAACTTCATTAGCACCGAGCTGTGGTGTTCAGTAATCCAAGTCCAGGAAAAGGCAGATGCTTCTCATTTTGGTGAAGTACCAGAAAGCATCTGTTGAAAAGCACCTTTCTCTAATACAAAATAAATGCACTGGAATTTTTTAAGGGCAGTGTTCATATTTTCTCAGTTTCCTTGGGTTATATTAAATTTATTATTACCATAACTATATTTCCTTGTTCATTATTTTTTGCACCCTGCTAGGAGATTTGCAAGATTGAGCTTTGTACAGTTGGACCCTGTAAACTTTCAGAGTTTGTTGATAAACACTAGAAATTCCTTCTTCTCTGAACTCAGTTTTTGTTCTCTCCCTGGCTTTTTACAGCAGTTCCCTGAGCCTTCTCTTCCTTCACTGCTCTCATTTGTTTCCTTGACCTTCTGATGCTTATTCACAAGATGATATTTATCCTGAGTGTATATCTATATCTATATCTATATATCTTGTATATATATGAGATGATCTTGAAATCCTAAACAATGGACTGTAGGGAAGCTTTCAATTGGTTTTAGCAATTTTTAACAGCAATAAATATTTGCATAATGCCAACATTTACACAGTTTAGGTAACTGCACAGACTAAACTCCTTGTAGTCTGAGAGCCCTCAGAGCTACCTGGTCCTGCACATTAAGCTTTTTTTTATTAAACAGCATTAAAAATATCTTTGCTGGTTTATATTTGTGATGATGGGCACACTGAGACTGTGTAAATGTTCTGCTTCAAAAATGCAATAAAAGAACATGGAAATAAATGCAGCATATTTGTCAGCACTGATGAAGAATTCTGAATTAGATAAACTCCACTCAGCACCTGTGAACTTTGTTGGTTTTGTTAACTTTACACCACATTAAACATTGACCAGAGCTGGTTTTGCACCTTTATTTTCATTTTGCTGTGGTTGGCAGGGGGTGTTTTCTTCATGAAACCCAGTTGTTCTTGTGCAAGACCTTTGGCAATGGCCCAGAAGCTCCCAGAAGCTGGTGGTTGCTGGCAGGTGCCAGATGGATGGTCATGTGAGCCTTTGTTCCCTCAGGAAACAGCATCAGCTCACCATCTTTTTGTTACTTGCTGGTCAATAAGGCACTGGAGCACCCAAATTTGAGTGTAGGGTTGAGTTGGGTTGGAAGGGTCTGATCCCTCTCTCAGAGCAGGGCGAGAATCAGCGCCCTTTGCTCAAGACTTTGTCCAGTCAAGGTGTGAATTTATCTTTAGGATGGAGATCTCGTTGATCCTCTGGGTCAGTGGTCCAGAGATTGGTGTTAAAAAGAAGAATGATAAGAAATAAATCTAATACTAATGTCTAGCCACAGTATCTTGCCGCAACCCGTGTGTGTTGCCTCCTGTCCTTTTCTTGTGAAACTCTGGTATTCCCTTCTCTCTGATGTTTCCTGAGATGTAGTTGAGGTCAGAAATTGGATTTTCCCCTTCTTCAGCCATCTCTCCTTAACATTAAAGAAACCTCACTTCTTCTACATCTCCTTGTCCATAGATCATATGGTTGATCTGCCCCTATTTTTTCCTACTATTACCTCAATTATTTGCCAGAAACTGTAACTGACCTTGCTGCCATGGGAACATGTATCCAGCTTGGGGGCTCCAACAGCAGAAGGATGTGGAGCTGCCAGAGCAAGTCCAGAGGAGGCCATGGAGATGCTCCAAGGGCTGGAGCTCCTTTGCCATTATCACAGGCTGGGAGAGCTGGGCGTATTCCCCTGGAGAAGAGAAGGTTTCAGGGAGACCTTAGAGCACCTTCCAGTGCCTAGAAGGGCTCCATGAGAGCTGGAGAAGGGCTTTGAACAAGGGCCTGGAGTGACAGGACAAGGGGCAGGGCTGGATAGGATGTTGGGAAGGAATTGCTCCCGGTGAGGGTGGGCAGGCCCTGGCACAGGGTGCCCAGAGCAGCTGTGGCTGCCCCTGGATCCCTGGAGGTGTTCCAGGCCAGGTTGGATGGGGCTGGGAGCACCCTGGCATAGTGGGAGGTGTCCCTGCCCATGGCAGGGGGTGGAACTGGATGATCTTTAAAGTTTCTTCCAAACCAGGCCCTTCTATGTTTCTTTGATTCTGTGATACTGTTTTATTTTCTGCCACTGACTTCACAAATCCAGCTTACAGAAAATAAATGTTATTCAGTGCAAAGCAGAGGTTTGCCTTTCTCTGGGTGTCACTGGGCAGCTGAGCTGAGTAGGAGTGTTTATTTGCTTTGGAGTAGAGATGGTTGCAAAATATTTTGAAACCTTATGAAAGGAAATAAAAGCAGAGTGTTGTGAAACATACTAATCTTGGGCCAGAGTTGAGTTGCTCAGAGATTCTGGATCATAATTTAAAGGAAGTTTTGCATAATCCTATATCATTCTTATTCTGTGTATTGGATTCTTTTTCCTGGCAGATGTAAATTCTGTTTTTGCTTCTGTTTATTCCATATGATGCTGGGAGCAGACCGATTTATTTACTCTTTTCGAGGTTCAGCCATTCAGGGATCTGACTGTTACCATTGTGTTGTGTTCTCTTCATTGCTGTCTCTGAAAGAAATTAAAATGTCCCATCCCTGGAAATGTCCAAGGCTGGGTTGGATGGGACTTGGAGCAACCTGATCTAGTGGAAAGTGTTCCTGCCCAGGTCAGGAGTGTTTGGCTAGATGAATTTAAGGTCCCTTCCAACCCAGACCATTCTATGAGTCTGTTCTAAATTTGTGTAGGTGGAATAACATCCTCTTCAGTTATTTAGACATTAACCACCAGGAAAAGATGGAAGTAAGGGGGAAAGTAGGATGCAGGCATCCTTATGGAGGTACCTGTGTTCTTGTCAAACAAATCCCAAATTTGAGATTTGTGATTTCTGTGATAGTCCTTTCATTAGGAAAGATTATTGAAGGGAATTTTTGTCTTGCCTTCCATCTATTTTGCCCTGTAATATCAGTGATAAGTACTGAAGAAGGAACCAGAACAAAGAAGTTCTTTTCTTGTCCCTGAGCTGCAGTTTTCCTTACCCAAACTATTTTCAAATGTCTGTTTTCCTGTGGTGGAGGTGTACTGTCCTACAGTTTCCATTTCAAAGGAATAATATGAACGAAACAAGAAGTTTGTTAGGCTTTTTGTTCTTTGGTTTTGTGGGAGATGGTCTTTTGGGAGAGATAACTTCAGAAGTCTCAAATGTTGAGAATGAAACAAGGCACCTCTTCCAGAGAGAGGAAAATATAATTAATTTTGCCTTTTAATCCCATATCCTTGAGAAGCAAATGAGCAGCAGGGGGAAATCTGTCTTTCTCATAAGGAAATATTTATTGAACTGCATATCAGCAGATGTGCTGGAGGTGTTTAGCCAAAACGTGGGATCATGTTCCAGTGATTTTATGGTGTGTTGGTAAAATGAAGGATATCTTTTTGTCCACCACAAGGAAGGGCTGTTGTGCAGTTTGCAGTGTGATCCCGCTGTAGGTAGCTCATTCATCTGCTGGTTTTGGTGCAAATACCCCGAAATCTGTAGCAAAAAAGGATCATTGGGTGTCTGTTCTATTCTTGGAGCACACCATTGTATTGTATTGTGGGGACAGAAAAATTCAGGTCAGAAAAAAGTGCTTTCCAGGTGGTATTAGTGGATGCTGTGGATAGTTGGGAGTGATTTCCTTGAGTGGATAAACTCATTTACTCTGTCCTAGGAAACTGTCTTCAACTGCATTTGCTTTCTGTTTAAATAGATGTGAAAAGAGGAAAAGTACGTTTTTTTGTGGGGGGGAAATTCTTTTCATCATTGCTTTTTAGTTGATGGTGGCCTTGGACACTCAGAAGGCGCAGGGCATGGGACAAGGCTCAGCTGTTTTCCCAGGAAAGTGGCTGGACCTGCCTCTGGTTCCCTGCCCGAAACACTCCAGTCTGCAACTTGAAGTCTCCACTTGTCACAAAGCTTCTACTTTGCCTTTGAAAATGGAAGTGAGACTGAGGGAAGATGGATCTGTACGGGAAAATAGCAGCTGGCTGTGAATAGGGGGTGGTAGACAATGTACTGTGCATGGATAAAGGCTTTTAAAAACAAATTCAATAGACTTTGAATTTGTGCCAGCTTTGATGCCTGTTGTATGAGGGAGGAATTAACTTTTTCATTTTGTTATTGTCAGGCTTCTGTTAAATGAAGAATAAACATTGCCTTTCAGATATGAAGTGTTTAGTGCAATAGGTAAATAGGTAATAGTTACTTTTTTCAAAGCTCATTTAGTCTCCTTGTCAGTTTACTCCAATTATTTTGACAAACCATTATATAAATCTGTAGCGTGTCCAGTCTGGAATACTGTAGATAGTCTTGCCCACCGTCATTGCTTCTCTCCGCCAGTCCTGGAAAATGAAAAGGCTGTAGGGTCTCAGAGAACCTGGAAGAGTGAGAGAAATATCCAGAGGCGTCCAGAAGTGTGAAGCAAAGAATGAGGTGGGAGTTGGGAGTGTGTCAGACTTCTAGGATAGAAAAGACAGCAAATGTGGATGTGATGAGTCAGGTGGAGCTTATAGAAGAAGGGATGACAGGAGGATGTGGTGCAGTTGACATGCCTGAGGGATGAGATGGCATCCAGAGGGACACGGACAGGCCCAAGGAGCAGCACTACAAGAATCTCATGAGGTTCAGCAAGGTCAAGTGCGAGATCCATTATCAGACTGGAGCAGTCCCGAGTATCAGAACAGACTGGGGGAAGGAGGGATTGAGAGCAGCCCTGGGGAGAAAGACTTCGGGATGCTGGTGGACGAGAGACTGGATGTGCCCTGGCCTTGTGAGCTGGGACCACGTACACCCCCCGTGCCCTGGGCTGATCCCCAGAGTGGGCAGCAGGGGGGGGGGGGTGGAATTCAACCCTGCTGTCCCAGTCAGGTGAGACCCCACCTGCAGAGCTGCCCCAGCCCTGGGGCCAACAGCAGCAGGACCTGGAGCTGCTGGAGAGAGTCCAGAGGAGGCCCCGGAGCTGCTGCAGGGCTGGAGCCCCTCTGCTCTGGAGGCAGGCTGGGAGAGCTGGGAATGTTCCCCTGGAGAAGGGAAGGCTCCAGGGAGAGCTGGGAGCCCCTTGCAGGGCCTGAAGGGGCTCCAGGAGAGCTGCAGAGGGACTGGGGACAAGGGCTGGAGGGCCAGGAGCCAGGGAATGGCTTCCCAGTGGGAAAGGGGAGCTTGGGCTGGGATCTTGGCAAGGAATTGCTGGCTGGGAGGGTGGGGAGTGGCTGACACAGGGTGCCCAGAGCAGCTGTGGCTGCCCCTGGATCCCTGGAAGTTTTCCAGGACAGACTGGATGGGATTTGGAGCACCCTGGGACAGAGGAAGGTGTCCCTGCCCATGGCAGTGAGTGGAATGAGATGAGCTTTAAGTCTCTGGTTTAAGCTGCTAATGCAAATCAGTCAGCAATTCTCTGGCTTGACTGTTCGTGTTTCTCATTGAAAAGGAACCCGAGAGGCAGCAAGTCAAAAATGAGTAGAATAATCCTTTCTCTGCTGTTGTGTTAAATTGTTAACCTTACTGCTGCAGATTTTTTCAGGTGAAAAGTATATAAATGATTAAGAAAGGAATTGGATAGAAGCATGGATGAATGGTTTATTTAACTGTGATGACTTGGGTGCATTCTCCATGTTTAAGCATCTGAACTGGGCGTCTGGAAGCTGGATTACACATCACCAAAATGCTCTGCACTTGCTTGATTTGTAACAGCCTTTCCCAATCATTTTTGTAGTTCACAGTCAGGAGGAAATCTGGGCTCAGCAGACCTTTAGTTTGACTTCGTAATACAGATTTTATTCTTTTGGGACACATTAATTTCTGTTTCCAAACATGCCACCTTGTTTTATGGATGGGACCTGCTTAATTCACTGCTGAGTAACAAGGGAGGGAAAGGTTTTTGATAAGGATAACTAACATTTTAGATAGCGTCAGGTTTTCTCAGGTTAAATACTTTTGATATTTACTTATTTACGATTCCAGAGATTCATTATACTTCAAATAAGGGAAATACATTGAGTTTCAATTATTTTATTAGTACTGGTGCATTTACTCTTGTTGCTTTGCTCCCTTTTATTTCTCTTCTAATGTTGTTCTTTTACTTTTCCAGTGGTCTTATTGTTCCTGAGAAAGACAGCAATGAAACAGTACCTGAAGTTGTAGCTACTTCTGGATATGCTCTTCTACATTTCTTCAGTGATGCTGCCTATAATCTCACAGGGTTTAACATCACCTATAAGTAAGTGGCTCCACTCCACAGTGATGCTGCAAGTTGAGCAAAAGGAGATTTCTTTTCTCACTTTTGTCTTGAAATAAGCAATTGCCATTGAAGTGTGTAATTATGAGCAACCCTTGCAACAGCTAATAAGGGGCATGTGCTCAATGTTACAACTTGTCAGTTACTAGTGTGGAGAAATGTTTGCTCCAAAAGACATCGTATTATTTATTTTATGGTATTAGATCAGTTTGAATGTATCTAATCAACAAGAATTGATATTTTTTGTGCATGTCAGTGCTCTTGAGTGTTCGGCAGAGATACTTGGGCACAAACACACTTTTCCATCAGCCACGCATTTCACTTGAGACACTGGGCTGTACCTGCTGTTGAGGATCCTCATCCTTGGGGTGCTCCTTCTTATTCAGTGCCTGGATTGAATCCCTTAATCTGGCTTCTTTTTATTCTGGAATGGTTTTATATTCTTTCATTCATATTCTGAATAGTTGGGTGCTTTCTGTTCACTGACATGTATTTAGTCCTCATTGATGAACTTTTAAAAGTAATTCAGATGTGCTCCCTAGTTCATCAGCTGCTTTTAGAAAGGTTTTGTCTTGAAGTAAAGGTGTCGACATACTCACAGAATGGAAGCTTTTGCTTCTGTAGGGATTGTGAGCTTTGAAATTTTTTGCTCCTATAGATGCAAGTTATGGTTGTGCCACACTGGGAGATTTAATTTGGGAGTAAGCTGCAGAAGCTCTCACCTCTTTCAGAAAGAACAGCTGGAAAAACAGTCACAACTGATTTTTTGCCAAAATTGAGTTTATCTTAAAATGAGGAGCTTGGTTTTTGAATGTCAAGTCTCAGTGCTTTCATCCTTAGTAAGAATAAAAATATGTGCTTAATAATCCAAATAATAGTGCATTCTTTGAAAGATAGGGGGCATCCAGAACCCCTTGAAGGCTCCAGAAGATGGGGAGCCTTTGCAAAGTTACTTGAATCAGAGGAGCTAAAGCAGCAGCATTTTCCAAGTCTGGCTGATTGCATAAACCAGGACTCCATCTACTGCCAGCTGTTGGGTTTGCACCATTGCAATAAAATATGCTCTTCAAGAACAATACTCTTTTAATTCTTCATTTTCTTCATAATTTCAAACAATTTTCAAGTGCTGTTTTGAGTTCTGGTTCTTAGGTTTCCTTGTAATATTTTTTTCAGCAAGTAGATTAAATGGTATATTTGTTTCTTTTAACTGTCTTCATAGTTACTACTGGGTGTAGGTTCTCAACAAACACTTGGGAAATTATGTCTTGGAGCCAGTGACGGTGAGGATAATGGGTAGTAATCCCCATCTGTGAATCAGACTGGTTGATACACCAGCAAAAACTGGAGTCTGGAAATTAATATGATCTCAAAATTTGGATGTTTACCAAGGATGTATCTGGTTTTGCCTCAGCTACATTGAATAATTTCTGATTTTATAATATCTGCAAAGCAGGCATGTCTTTGGCTTGGGTTTCATCTCTTGGTAAGCAGATCCCAGCATAGCACCTAATTGTGAGCAGTTTAAGTATAAATTGCACGGACACCACAGCATCCTTATACTTTGATTAAATTCCTCTCTTACTGTTGGGTGTTTTAAGGCAAGTAATTTGCTTTGCAGATGGCTGAAAATCACACTGATAATTTTCTCAGAGGAGCTGAGAGTTAAGCTTGTGAAACGAAGCAGTTGTGTAGGAATGGAGCACACATCTGTACAGGTCCCTCACAGCTGGTGCCAGAAGGCAGTCTCTCGGTTTGTAACGATTTGTATCAACTTTGTTCAGCATCGCTCTTGCCTTTGTTAATAAGTCTTGGGGATCTGCTTCCCTCCTGCTGTGTCCCCAGTTTCAACATGTGTCCCAATAACTGCTCGGGCCGAGGGGAGTGCAAGCTGAGCAGCAGCACGGGCGCCCTGCAGTGCGAGTGTGCCGCGTACTGGAAGGGAGAGGCTTGTGACATCCCCTACTGCACGGAGGACTGCGGGGCGCCTGAGAGGGGCCGCTGCAACTTCAACGACTCCAAAGCCTGTTTGTGCTCTGCAGGCTGGCAAGGTGAGTGTCCTGGTGGGTGTAGAGAGCCTCTTGGATGCGTTTTCTGACTATGGACCTGGATGTTTAATTGGGAGTATGTGGGAATGTTCTGCATGACAAGTATTAGCATTTTGACTTGAACAGAGTATCTGCTTTTTAAATTGAAAGGATCACACTTCATTTGGAAGGATGGATATGCTGGAGAGGAGGCCACAGAGAGGCTTCAAGGGCTGGAGCCCCTCTGCTCTGGAGGCAGGCTGGGAGAGCTGGGAATGTTCCCCTGCAGAAGGGAAGGCTCCAGGGAGAGCTGGGAGCCCCTTGCAGGGCCTGAAGGGGCTCCAGGAGAGCTACAGAGGGACTGGGGACAAGGCCTGGAGGGACAGGACACAAAGGAATAACTTTAAATTGAAACTGGGTTGTTTTTGAGTAGACACAAGGAAGAAATTTTTTACAGTGAGGGAAGGTGAGGCCCTGGCACAGGGTGCCCAGAGAAGCTATGGCTGCCCCGAGAAGCCCCATCCCTGGAAGTGTCCGCAGGCCAGGTTGGATGGGACTTGGAGCACCCTGGGACAGTGGAAGGTGTCCCTGCCCATGGCAGGGGTTGGAAGGGAATCCTTCCAACCCAACCCAGTCTGTGATTCTGTGTTTTCTTACAATTGCTTTTAAGAGCAACTTCGTCACCATCCAAAGCGGAACCAACCTGTGGTGTGCAGGCGTCACTTCAAACTTCATTCTTATGTACCCAAAGGAAATTTGAACCTGACCTGTTTGAACATGTAAAACGCCTTGTTCTCATGTCCAGCTGAGCTGATCAGCCATGTCCAACTTGGCAATGATTTGGACTGAACATACATTTTTCCTTTGCAAAGACCTACTGACATGTAGGAATTAGTGTTGTATTAAATGCAACCATCTACAGCACTGGCAGGAGACAGCTCTCCAGCTGAAATACAGGCTTTGGAAAAAAACAGTTTTTAAACCTTCTTTTCCCAGGTCCTGGCTGCTCAGTTCCTGTTCCTGCAAACCAGTCGTTTTGGACCCGGGAGGAATACTCTCTTCCAAAACTTCCTAGAGCATCTCACAAAACTGTCATCCATGACAATAAAATGTGGATTGTTGGAGGCTATGTCTTCAATCATTCTGACTCTCAGAAGGTTTTAGCGTGAGTATGCACCCAGATAATAAAAACTAAAGAGAGTAACTTAGATTTGAGAGTTATTTTTAGGAAATGCCACCTGACGTGCTTTGCTTTGGTCTGTGCTTCATCTCCAAGGGAAAACAACCATAATAAAAACTCAGGCTCATGTTTGAGATGGGGGAAAAAAGGAGGTGCTAATTTTGGAAAAGAAAAGCATAAGGTTCGTGATGTTCAGTGAGTTTTTGATTCATCTGTGTCTGACAGCATTTCACTATTCTCTGGATATTTCTGGGCCAGCTCCTAAGTTATATCTGGCCTCATATTCAAAGAGGCTAGTTTTGCTTCAGTGTTTTTAGCCCTTCCCTGTCTCATGTCTGTGTGACTTCAGAGTTTTGGGCTCCTTGGTTAACACATAGTGATTGCTCCGGATGGTTATCCATAGTGGATGGGATACCAAACAGGGAGTGGCATTAGCATGAGGACATTTATGCAATTGTTAGAGGAGATTTAACAGTAACTAAAATATCAAGTAATACTTGTGTGCTTCATGGAAATACTCCTTTTAAAAACCCCCAGCTTTTGTATTCTATTTGGGCACATGTAGAAAAAAAGCTGGATTTTTTCCAGGGGTACTTGCATCCCTCACTTTGATGAACCTCAGTGAGAGCTGTGTGTTCTGCACTCACACCCAGAGGTATTAGTTCTTGTAGGGGAAGAGGAGCTGAGAACGCACATTTAAATGTAGAAGAGTTGCTAGATGCACCCACAATTTACTCCTCTAAAGTCACACCTCATTTTTTAATAGGATACCCTATGACTTTGTTGAATGCTTTCTCAGAGATGATTTTATCTCACAAGGCCCTAAGCCTGGCAAATACAGTGAGTTATTTTAGATAAAAAGCCAGAAGCCATTTTCAGGGCAGAGGGCTTATGTTATTTCAAGCATGAATGGCAAAGACATAATTAAAAAGTGCTTTTTAAGCATTGGCAGAGTTTTTTTAATCAAGTATTTGGAAATTACCTAACTTTAGTGTAAAGTTTTCATACTGTTTTGAGGGAGAGGTGGTGTAGGTTGTCACAGCTTCATAGGCCATGCATTAGCTCTTGGATTTCTATGGAAAAGAAAACAGGGTAAAGGAAATCAATATGTGGATGTTGAGTAATAGAGCAGGCTGAACTGGATTTTTTTACTCCATAAGTAGTTTGTGTGAGCTTTGTGCATGCTGAAATCATGGCAGGATTTATTATTTTAGTGAATAATAATATCTAATATATTGTATTGGTAAATAATTTTCTCCAAATCTTAGAAAGGACAAGCAATCCTATTCTCGGCTTTAATACCGATTCCTTGGAAAATAATTCAGTTTTTTTACGCAGGTATGATCTTATTTCTGAAGAGTGGCTTCCACTGAACAACTCTGTGAACTCAGTAGAGATGAGATATGGTCATTCCCTGGCATTATACAAGGTAAGTTCAGTGTTCCAGACTCATTTCCCAGCTGATTTCTCCTTCTTCTCTCCTGCTTCCTATCCCTTATCCCAGATCAGTCTTGCTTTGGGAGAGCTGTTCCTCATTCAGAGGTTTGTCCACGCTTAGCCCAAGCTGTATACTTGTGCTCTAGGGAATCCTTGGATGGGTATCCTAGGAAGTCTGCAGTGCTTCTGCCTGGTTGTTCCTTCTTTGCCCTTTTTCCAGAGATTTTAAGGATGACTGAGATCAGTGAGTCCATTATTTCCTTCTTGCTGTCTGTGCTGACAAGACATGCCTGAGGCTGAGTTTGCTGGAGTTCAGCTGGTTCTCCAGTTGCCTTTTATGTAGATCACGTGAATATTTTTATGAGCTCTGTTGTCCAAGACACCAAAGCAGAGCCGGGGAATTAGGGATTTTTGTTTCTTGCTCTGCAAGTAAACTTGTGAGTTGAATCTTCCAGCATCTGACACAGCAAGCGGATTTGACTGTTTTTATCTCCTTTCTCACCTGTGTGAGTGAAGGCCGTGTGAGAGCAGGATGGCAAAGTCTTTGGAAAGGAAATGAGCTGAGACATTACTGACCTTTGAGTTTTGGAATGTTATTTGACTCAAACAGTGCAGGCGTATGTTGATGCTGACAGAGCTTTAGCAGTGAAATTCTTCAGCTCTCTAGTATTCTGTGAGAACTCTGTCTTTCCCATACGTGCTAAGTAAAACAAAGTTACCGGTGTTTATCAGTGTTCGCACCTGCTCTTGTTTTTCCCAGATTGTTATGATTTCAGTTAGAAAAACACTTGCCTGCTATGTGCTAGAAGTTGGGTCAGCCCCTCGGGGGGTGGCTGGCCAGAGGAACCAATGACCTTATGCCATCTAGCTCACTTTGTGAACTAACATATAAAAACCTCGGAAGAATTATTAAACTCGGCTCGGTTTGCTGCTTTCTACTGATTTAGACTCGCATTACAACAGCAACAGTCCTGTACAAAACTTACTTAGAAATACTCAAAAAAGGCCACACACTGCCATTCACAGACAGAGCACTTGAAGAACCTCAAAGGATGGAAATTCATCATGGAATCACAAAATGGTTTGGGTTGGAAGGGACCTTAAAGCTCATCTAGTCCCAGCCCCCTGCCATGGGCAGGGACACCTTCCACTAGACCAGGCTGCTCCAATCCCCAGTGTCCAGCCTGGCCTGGAACACTTCCAGGGATGCAGGGGCAGCCACAGCTTCTCTGGGCAGCCTGTGGCAGGGCCTCATTATCTTCACAGGGAAGAATTTCTTTCCAATACCCCATCTAACCCCGTCCTCTGCCAGTGTGAAGCCATTGCCCTTTGTCATGTCACTCCAGGCCCTTATCCACAGCCCCTCTCCAGGGGACTTTATTTAAAGTAACTTCAGGCCATTAGCTTACCAAACAGCCATTTCCTAAATGCTAAACTCTATGGCCTTATTTTATCTGACTTCTTTCAGGATAGTATCTACATGTATGGTGGTAAGATAGATGCGACGGGGAATGTGAGCAGCCAGCTGTGGGTGTTCCACATTTCCAACCAGAGCTGGGCCCCGGTGACCCCGAGGGCCAAGGAGCAGTACGCCGTGGTTGGACACTCAGCTCACATTGTCACTCTGCGGGACAACAGCACTGTCATGCTCGTGCTGTTCGGGCACTGCCCTCTCTACGGGTACATCAGCAATGTCCAGGAGTACAACCTGGGTGAGTCTGAGGGGGGCCCTCCTGCCAGTCACTTCAAATGTAAGAGTTGGTGTGGAAGTTTTTTAAACTAATCATGTTCAGATAGCAAAACACAGGCAAATGTGTTCTCCTCCTCCTCTTTGTATTTACAAGAAGTTGAACCTAACGTGCAGGCAACCACATACCTCCAGCTTTAATACACAGTGTTAGGTACCAAAGACATAAAGCTCTAATTGAGAGACTAAAGAGGTGTCTTGGTTTGAAAGACAGGTGTCTGTCAAGGAAGGCAGTAACCTCCCCTGAAATGGAAAAAATGCAATCCCCCTTCCCTCCGAATTATTATAAATTTGAAATGAAGGGGCTTTCAGGCAAAGATGTGAGGAATAGGAATAACAGTTCTTTACTAATATATATATATAAAAAACAACACAANCCAACTCCCAGCAGGGCAGGAAAGAGCAGGCTTGGGAATCTTGGGGCTTCTCCCACAGAAGGAAAACAGCCAGAACAGCAGAGGCTCAGCTTTGCCTTCCCCTCACCACCACAGCAGGCAGCAGTTTCTTTCTCCTCATGACAAAACGCTGAGTGCCCCTGGCCCTCCGAGCTGTGTTCCCACCCACCAGGTGCCAGAGTGTAGCTTCCTTGGCCTTCCCCTTTTGTTTTCTTAAGTACCCAACTATCAGTTCTCCAGCAACACACACAGGGAAAAATTCCTCAAGGGAAAAGAACAGAAAAGGAAAACTTTCAAACCCCAACAACAGGACAGTTGTGGGACAACTTAGAATAATTTTCCTCTCTCCCTCTGACAAAAAAACCACTTTTGAAGTTACTCTTTAATTCTGGAATTACAGTAATGGCTGTAACAATTCAGACCAAATATCTGTTTAACCTGATAACCATGTCCCCAGCAGCAGATGCTTAGGGAAACAGATGCTGAATTTCTGGATTCTTATATTGGTGATAGGATGTGACCCCCATATCCTGGAATAGTCCAGGCTCTGATTTTAGGATCATCAGTAGAGAAGCATAGGAAACTTTCCAGGTAAACCGAACTTCTGCCTGACTGAGAAATGGAGGCACGTTCCTGGCTCCATGGACCATGTAGAGTTCATAGTTAAGCACAGGAAGTTCATAACAGGAACGTGCTGGTTATTCGCAGAAATAGTAGCCCTGTCTACACTTTGGACCTGTTACCCTTGTCCTCCAGTCATGCTGATCCAGAGCATCCACTGAAGCCTGATTCTCTGGTGTCCATGGGAGTGAGATTTCTTCCTCTAGGACAAATCCAGGGAGAACCAGGGTGTGTGGGGCAGTGATTTTTGCCATGTGTGATCTTGCAGACTATTAAATTCCTTTGCCTATTGTGTGCCTGCTCTGGCCTGGAGTTGGGATGCTTGTGTAGGGTTTCATTCAGCACTTACTACAGAGATTTGGTGTGTAATGTGGTATTTTTATTTCAGTTGCCATTATAATAGTTCTCAAGTGCTTCAGACCAATGTTATTTTAGTGAGTGAGATACAGGATCATGAATCACATATTAGTTTTTAACTGCAGTGTTCTTCACAGTCAGACTTGGCTTCAGTGCTGTCTGGCTTTATATTTATATATTTATATATATATAAAAAGTAAAAGTGCTCTTGAGCCCCATTCCAAATCAAGTCACAGTGCTGGCATTTTCATGTCATTGAAATGCAATGTATTATTTGTCTATTTTTTATTTCTCATTTACTTAGTTTGTCTGCAAAATGTAATAAATGACTGTGGAAGAGCTATTTCTTCTCTATTAAAATACCTGGCAACGCTTCTTGGCAACAAACTTCTTGA
Organism: Rhipidura dahli; assembly: GCA_013399225.1. Classification (NCBI taxonomy): domain Eukaryota; kingdom Metazoa; phylum Chordata; class Aves; order Passeriformes; family Rhipiduridae; genus Rhipidura; species Rhipidura dahli. Next base: position 139,782 of record VXAC01008358.1, on the reverse strand, counting down.
AGAATATTTTTGGATATGAAGTGATAGAGACAGTGTCTAGATCTGAGTCAGGGGAATCCCAGTTTATTTCACCATGTTGTTGATGAGTTATCAATGGACAGAAATTAACCATGTTTTGTCACTCATATTTTTCAGTGACAAATACCTGGAGCATCTTACAGACCAGTGGAGCTTTGGTGCAAGGAGGATATGGTCACAGCAGTGTTTATGATCCAAATACAAGATCAATCTATATCCATGGAGGCTACAAAGCATTCAGTGCCAACAAGTACAGGCTGGCAGATGATTTGTACAAATATGAAGTTGATTCCCGTATGTGGTAAGTGGTTCTTCTTCTGTCTTTTTCCTGTTTACTACCCTATCAATTTTGTTTGTAGTGAACAAGAGGATGGGGATTTGATAAAGGTACAGTGGTTTATATCTGCCTGAATTCAGGATAGATGCTGTGCTTTTGGCTCTCTTGTTTTTATGTCCCTTTATGAATAGACAATCATATAATCAATATAATAAAGGCTGTGAACAAGCCAAGAAATCCATTTTAATCTATTGTTTGATTCAAGCTGAAAAGAAAAATATTTGATGTTTTTTCTTGCTAGCCGTACAGCCTGTGCATATGAGTGCAGTTACTGCAGTCAAGCGAGTGATAATCCATTCTGCAGTTAAGACTGTAAAAGAATTTCTATTATAACCCCATTTTCTTCTGGCTTCGTAACTGCTTGAAATGTTCATCTCTTAAGCTGAAATTTTCAGTGATTTGTTTCTGCCCAAAGGTGAGCTTTTTTAAAAAGCTATGGCTGCATTTCACAACTTCGAGCAACAGAGGTGAAATACATTTTCCTTAATTCTGTGTTTTTCTTAATGTTGGTTCTGAAGGCTCCTAACAAAAAGAAGACTGTCTTTTGGGTTAACACATGTAAATTTGAGTCACTATATCTCTTACTGAGTGTTAAATTAGTTTGTGTCTCTGCAACATCTGTTAGTGAATCTGTACTGATGAGTAAGGTAATGCGTGACTAATTTCCAACTGCCCTCCTTCCTGCTCAGTTGTACACACAGAAATAACCCCACTTCCTCTCTAGGTTAATTTGATCTTCCACTTCAGCCATGCAGTGGGCAGATCTGGCTGAGTAGGCAGAAACTTAACAAATGTGACAATGTTCTTCCAAACTCCTGCAGCACCAGTTTTCTTTTGTCACACTTATTTCATCAGTCTGGCAAACCCCGTTGAACAAGTGGAGGGACCTTCTTCTTGAGCTCCTTCAGGTCCCTCTGGATAGAATCCTGTCCCTCAGGCGTGTCAACCACACACTCAATTCAGTGTCCCATAGTGGAGGAGACCTTAAAGCTCAACCCGTTCCACCCCTGCCATGGTCCGGGACACCTTCCACTGCCCCAGGGTGTGCCAAGCCCTGTCCAGCCTGGCATTGGGCACTGCCAGGAATCCAGGGGCAGCCACAGCTGCTCTGGGCCCCCTGTGTCAGCCACTCCCCACCCTCCCAGCCAGCAATTCCTTGCCAAGATCCCAGCCCAAGCTCCCCTTTCCCAGTGGGAAGCCATTCCCTGGCTCCTGGCCCTCCAGCCCTTGTCCCCAGTCCCTCTGCAGCTCTCCTGGAGCCCCTTCAGGCCCTGCAAGGGGCTCCCAGCTCTCCCTGGAGCCTTCCCTTCTGCAGGGGAACATTCCCAGCTCTCCCAGCCTGCCTCCAGAGCAGAGGGGCTCCAGCCCTGCAGCAGCTCTGTGGCCTCCTCTGGACTCTCTCCAGCAGCTCCAGGTCCTGCTGCTGTTGGCCCCAGGGCTGGGGCAGCTCTGCAGGTGGGGTCTCACCTGAGCAGGGCAGAGGGGCAGATTCCCCTCCTTCAACAGAAATCCTCTCAGAAAAGTTGGAAAATCCTCCAAAAGATGACCCTTTGTGTTCAGTGTCATCAATCCTACTGATTAAAGTTGAGATCAGTGGCGAGTTTGGTTAGTGCTTCCCATGATTTAGTCACCAATGAGCCAGCATGTTGTGCAGGTATTAAGCTTCAGGGCTCCATTTTCAAGAACTATATAGATTTCCTTAAAATAGAATTTTTTGTTTTGAGCAACAGGTGCTGCCCACTGTGAGAGAATTCTTTGGGTTACTATAAAAGCAGAGCTTTTATAAAATATTGGAGTCTTCCCAGGCTGACTATGCTCAAAAGCCAAGTTAGTGTGAAAACTTGAGAATCCCTAGGGAAAGAACTGATGATTTGAAAATCCATAGCTTTGGAAAGAGGCTCTCATAGATACATTTCTCCAATAAATTGGCAAAGCAAATGGAAAGATGAGAATGAAATTACAGGAGGAATTGAACAGTGTGGAATGTAATTGTTAAGCACCTCCTTAGGAAAAGTAGTTAGATACTATTACCCTCCTCCCTGCACCCTCAAAATGTTCTTCAGCTTGGATTTATGGAGTGTTTTGTCTTTGCCAGGTACTTACCAGTCTCATTAATCCATATATTTTTATTTCTGAAGGACTATTCTGAAAGACAGCCGATTTTTCCGCTACTTACACACGGCTGTGATAGTGAGTGGGACCATGCTGGTGTTCGGAGGGAACACTCACAATGACACCTCCATGAGCCATGGAGCCAAGTGCTTTTCTTCGGATTTTATGGCCTATGATATTGGTAAGTTCTTGCGGAAATAATAACAACTCCCCAAATAGTTGGCTATGCCAAGGGAGCTGTGTTCAGTTTGCCTTGAGAAGGACTGGTTTATGTGCTGGGGGGGTTATCCCAAATGGTGCTGGGCACAGGGATGTGCAATCAAGAGATGCTCATTCACTGGCTATGGAATTCCAGGCAAATGAGGTGAGTGATTTCCAGTTATAGACAGCAGCAGCTCATTTGTCAACAGTTTATACACAACCTAGGGCATTGAAAATGAGGCTTTAAACTGCACATTGTTACAGAACCATAAAATCATGGAATCATTAAGGTTGGAAAAAACCTTTAAGATCACCAAGTCCAACTGGCTACCCAGCACTGCTGTCATTTTCACCACTAAACCATGTCCTCAAGTGCCACATCCACATGTTTTTTGAACACTTCCAGAGATGGTGACTCCATCACTGCCCTAGGCAGCTTGTTACAGTGTTTTGCAACCCTTTGCATCAGAAAAATATTTCCTAATATCTAATCTACATCTTCCCTGGCACAACTTGAGGCTGTTTCCTGTCCTGCTATCTCAGCCATAAATCTCTCCTGATGTTTCGAGTGTGTTTTAATCTGTGATTGATCAAAAATTCAGGTTCTTAGGACAGTTACAAACACTAGACCCTGCTGAAACACAGCCTGTACGGTGCACGCTTTTATTTCAACTGCTTTATTCAATAATAAAGCCAAATTATTAGATTGGATTTACTATGTTTCAATAGCCAGGAGAGGGCAGCATTTATTAGTGGATTTGGATTCCAGAGACCATGGGTTTAAGAAGAACAAGGAAAGAAGAGATGAAATTACATAAAAGAAGGTACATACACACCCAGATAATTCACAGTGGGGAAAAATGCCATTCTGTACTCTGACATTCTCAGAATGCCCTAAATGTGGATTCCCTGAAATAATCATATAAACCTGAAATCTCCAAGTGACTGTTCACTGAGATCCCACTCCTGGTTTGTGAGAGGAAAATGGAAGTGAATATTTGGATCATCAGGGTTTGGTATCCTTGTGCCATTTTGCTCTCTGTTACAGCAGTCATTCCATTCTGCCTCCTGTGATTTGATTTCTAGTCGCATCCCTTTGGAATTTCTGTGTGCTCCTAACTGGCTTTATTTTCTCTCTTTTTTTTTTTTTTTAAATTGAAGAATTAAAATGAGGTGACCAGATGGGATGGGGCTTGGAGCAGCCTGGTCTAGTGGAAGGTGTCCTTGTCATTTTGTCATTCTGTGGCAGTCATGAACAATTTTTGATTTTTTAAACTTTGGTAGCAGTAGTGATAGATTTTTCTTTCTGCATTCTGCTGTCTGCCCTGACCTATTGAACTCTGTTAGGTGTAAAACACAAATTGCATTAATTCGACAAAACATGCCAATAATGATGTTCATTTTGATTTACTTCAGGTAACAGGCAGGCTCCTGTTACATGACATGAGTGCTGTGGTCAACATCCCCTGTTCTTACCCGATACTCGCCAGCATAGGGGGCTAACATTGATTTTACTTCACATGATGGGTGAGAGGTGTTCTTGAGGCCCCTCATTCCTTACAGAAGAGACTCTCAGCCTGAAAAGAGCAGCTTTTTTTTTCAGAAATAAGACCACTTCTGTTCTCTTTGCTGCAGGAGCAGAATCATGCCTGTTGTGCATGATTATCCCATGTGACTAGGAATAAATTAGGGTGGAGGCTCATCGTTTGTGTCACAGCAGAAACACCTTTTCAGTGGTTCATGCATGATCTCTGCAGTAATCAATTGCTCTGGTCATGCTTATGTGGGTCTCCATGGGAATAAGCCCATATAGCCCCCCTGTTATCTATCCTTTGATGCTCCCAAGGACAGGTTACCCAGGAGAAAACCAAGCAAGGTCATTTGATACCGAGGGCCTTCAGTGGAGAGACTTAATAATTGTCTTTATTCCCTGCCTTTGTAGGATGCTGTCTGGCTGGTTTGCTCAGTTTTTACATCTCATTGATTAGGGATCCTGATTGATTTATGATCACAGTGATGGTTGGGAGACTGAAGAGAAGTGGAATTAAACCCATTTTGAAACAAGTGCTTCAAACCTGGGTTGTCTTCTTAACCTTTGCCATTAAAACTTGTTTTGGTAGTAACTAATTTTATTTACATCATCAAATTTTTCTGATTTTACCTCCTCAAATTTCCAAGTAGTCAGAGCATGTGCACTGAGTATTGTGAGGACAAAAAATTTTTTCTCTGTGTGGGGCAGTGCTAACATCTTGCAGTGAGATGGTGAGCAATAGAAGTTCTTGAATGCTTCCTATGCCTTTATTCTCTGCTTGACCAGGTTGGGGCATATTCAGTCCAAATTGTCCGGGTACTGCCTAGTTTGGGAAGGTTTCAGGATAACAATCCAGCTGTGTGCATATGCTGTTCTTGTTGATTCTCAGGACAAGCCTTTGGATTGTTGACATTTGGGTCGGTGAGCACTTGGGCAGAGCTGTCTCACAGTATTTTCCCTGTTTTCTGCACACTGAAGTGGTCAATTAGCTCTTCCTATCCCCAAAATTGGTCTCTCTAGACTTTGTCAGAAAGTTTCCTTCTCTGCAGCAGCTTTGAGTGGAAAAATGCCTGACTCAATCCTCTACCTCCTACTTTTGTAAAGGTGCTACTTTTATGATGATCTTTTCTCCCCACAGAAGAGAAACTAAAACTCTTCTACTTATCCCATCAAAATTCCGATTCTGATGACAAACACAGGGAGAAGCTGGATGTTTTCATAGCTGATATGTTTGAACAGTACATTTAATAAATCCTGGCATTGTAAGTTTTAGGTTAAGTCAGGAAGGAGAAGATTCTTCATAGTCTCAGAATTACTCAGTTTTTCCAATACTTGATCTCTGGTTAAAGATGTGAAAGAAGCTTAGAAAGCAAAATATTCCAGGCATTCTGTTAATCTAGAAAAACATGTTTCTTGGCCTCACATAGCGCACAACTTGATGGCTGAAAAATCCCAAATTGCTGTCCAATTTTTCTGAAGTCTCCTGTTAAAAATTGGAACTGTCTCAGGAGTGATGCTGGATTAGGTTAAATTCTTTGAAAATGGAGCAAATGACATGTAAAAATAAATTTCAAAATCACAGTTTATCAAAGTACTAAATCTAACTGTGTGCTCTGTCTTTTCTTTATCAGCACTCTTGAACAAAATTGCTCTGCATCTGTTGTTTTATCCAACAATTTTCCAATTAAATTGAGTAAAGATTTAAAACTTTGTTTTTCTTTTCCCTTTCAGTTTTTCCATGGACTAGTTTGCTTTGTAGGCTTTCTTTTTTTTTTTTTTTTCCCAGAGGGTCAGTCCATGCCACAATGGTTTTATCCTGTATTAAAGAATCTTAGGAGTATTTGAGGGCTCTGTGGATCTTTACAGAAGATTGACTTTTCTGTCTTAATTGCATAAATTGCATCCAAGTGCCTCTGGGATATTGGTCCCCAAGGTGATCCATTCCCTTTATGAAATTTAAGTGTTATGAATTGGACTGACTTTTCCCACTTTTGTTCCTTTGCTCAGCAGGTTAGATGTTTCTTAGCTTGTTTTTTCTCCCATGCTGCTCAAAAGAAAAAAATACTTGAGAAACCAAGTAAAAAATGAAGCAGAACTTATAAAAGTTATGCTAATAGAAAAAGATGGAATAATATAACATTGTATTAAAAGAGAAAAACAGCCACAAATCCTTAAGCTATGATGAGTGAAAAATATTTTTAAAAACGTGGATATCTGCCCTCTAGGAACATAATGGCAATGGAAAAAGTAAAAAAAAAGATAAGCCTCTGTTCTCAGTGATACTGGTTTGGGGCAAAACTGCAAATAATTCATGTATAAACAGATAAAACGGGAACTTGTTCCATGGTGAAAAATTGTAATAGTAACGGAGGAAAAGCAACTTCTTGTCCTGTTCCATGGGAGCAGAGCCTGACACCCCCCCCCCCCCCCGCCCCCCCTCCCAC